>PVHP010017033.1:0-35038 GCA_004024765.1 Zapus hudsonius
AATGAATAAATAAAATATTTTTTTAAAATAAATTGATATATCCAGGTGTGATGGTGCATACTTTTAACCCCAGCACTCTGGAGAAAGAGGCCATGGAATTATGAGTTCCAAACAAGCTTGGGTTATATAGTGAAACTGCCTCAAAAACAAACAAAGCAAGCAAACAAAACAGATAAGGCAAGGGTATAGCACATTGGCAACTCCTAGCTGGCCTAGCATATCTATATATATGGTGCTGAGTTTTATCTGCTTCACTGCATGTGTGTACACAAAGGATAACGGTCAGTAAGTGAAGGAGCTTAATACTTGATGAAAACAGACCTGAGTGTAATTTGTTCAAAAATTAAATTAGCAATTTTTAAAATTATGCATGTTAAGATTGATGCAATGAGTTTTAATAATAGGTAAATTGTGATATTAGTATCAGCTTGCTAAAACTGTAAGGGTCAGTAGTATTTATGTTGTTATGTAAACTTGCCTGTATTAAATAATACTAAAATAATATGAAATTATTCAAATATTCTGCTTCACTTATAGTTATACAACTGCATATGCATCTATCTGGTGGTCCTTTTTATACATGAAAATACTTTAAGTTCATAAAAATTCTCTTAAGCATCTGAGGTAAGATGTAAATTAGGAATTGCCTCCATGTGATGCAGTGAATGAAACAAATCAGGAAAACAAAGAATAGACTCCATTCCAAAGACAGAAAGTGGAAAACCAACAGAAATCCAAATAATAGCTGAAAAGTGTAGAGAAAAAGGAGTCTACACAGTGAAAAGAAGCAAACATTGTATCGCTTAAGGGGCCATGTGGCCCTGCAGTAGGGGGAAAGTTATAAAAGTCTCATCTAAAAGATAATCCAGATAGACCTGCTAAAAGAGATTGAAAGTCTTTCACATGGGGCCAGCCCACAGTTCTCACAAGCTTCAAATTCTGCTTGGGTTTCTGGAGGGACAGTGACTCATCCAATATAATAGGACAACAAAGGAAAGGAGGTGCATTTTAACACTTCCCATATGTTTACAGGGTGTGGTTAAATCCTGTTTTGATAGGGAATCTATTGCTTAAGACTGAGCTACCCTAGCAGCCTAGTAATAAAAAGCAATAACAAGTCAAGGAGCCTGGGGTCCATCTGCACAAGCTATAGTGGAAGCTAGTCACAAGAAGCAGTTGTGGAGACAGGAAGGCTAAACACTTTCACTCCATAAAGTTCAGCCAATAGGAGGCTCAAACTGGACAGTGAAGGGCTATGGTAGGTGGTAGCCTCACCCTAAGTGGTTATGAGGCCATCCTATCACCATAGGATAACTTTGGGATCCAATAACTCCAAGTCTGATATCATAGGGTGGCACAATCTCTGGAGCTACTTATCTCCTGTGAGATTCACTGCTGGCATGGCAAGGATACCACACAATAATACCCCTGGAAATTTGGAAATGAAAGAAACAATCATGTAATCAAAAATCACAACAGAGAGCATTCTCAGTAGACAGGGCCATGTATGTCAAATTTCAAATCCCTGGTTACTGGGGATTTCCCTTTGGAATCTGGATTCTGGGTCTCTATAAATGGTGTGAGCTGGAATCACAGTGTAGGTTTAATTTGCATTCCATGATGGCTAAGGATATTATATATGTTTTTCATGTAATTACTTGACATTTGTTTTCTTTTCTTTTTTTAAATCTGTCTGAATAAAAATAATTCATTTCATTATGGTGTTTTCATTCTTTGTTTACCATCTCCACTCTTCCCCCCTCCTCCTCCTGACTTGTGCTCTCCCACCAACTTAGGCTCTTTTCTGCTTTCATTTTACATGTTTCATTTTGTCCTTTTCCCCTTCTCATCAGCTCTTGTCCCCCTATTGTGGCTCCTATCTCAACTTATAGTCCATACTGATTCTCACATGCCTTTAATTGATATAGACATGAGAGAGATATGCCGTAAGGTTTGGTGTCCATCAATAGATAGATGGATAAACAAAATCTCTTATAGAATATGTTGGAAATTTGTTCATATATATTTATATGTCAACAAATATATGTATTTTGGAAAATTTTTTACCTATAAACATGAATGAAATTATGTCATTTAAATAAAAAGGATGGAGTTGTAGTTCATAATTTTATGTGAAATAAATCAGACTCAGAAAGACAAATGCCATGTTGCCACCCTTATTTGGATTTAGATTTTAAATACAATGCACACACATATGTAGATAGATTAAATTTAAGCAAATTAGATTTAAAGTTCACAATAAATTTTAAAAAATATTTCTGAGATATTTGGCATTGGAACTTGTTTTTATTTTTGGCATAAGTCTATGGTACTAGTAAATTGAATGACCCTCCTCCTCACTTTAGGGTCAACACCAAATAACCAACTTAATCTAGATATCTGAAAACCTTAAAATTGATTTCTTGCATGAATATTTGAAAAGATTTCCAAATCACACAATGTGTTCAGATTTACATTTTAATCATTCTAATTTTACAAATACCCTAAAACATACAATTCATGATCATAAGTGCCTCCAGGACATAATGCAGTATAAGACAGCGCACTTTTTAGGTACATGCTTTTGAGAATAAAATGGATGAGCCAAGTGAGTTGCAAGCTATCAGAACATTTCATTTCTGCATTTGCAAATCGAGCAAAAGTATCAGGTAACAGAGCTAGGCCAAGCAGCAAGCAAAAAAGAGGGATCAAAGATTCTACCTCTCCTCAAGAAATCATGCTGATGAGAAAAAACTATATTAAACCCACAACTGTATTGTATATACATATATACAGAGAATAAAATGATTGAAAATGGTCATATTTTAAGAGAAAATTAAGCTTTTATTAATATCTCCTTGTACAATTTAGCACTGTGAATATATGGTTTCTCATTTTACACATCTTGAAAATGCCAAGGGAGTGCTGAACCATGTGACAAAAGTCTTAATATGGGTCTTAAAGCAATCTTTCAAGAAATCTCCTTCAATAGGGGATTCAGTCAGGGGGTTGGGAGACAAAGGAAGATAGTGGGAGGGGATTACATAAATTTTTAGAATGTGTTTTATTTTAATAAAATTTATTAAAAGAAATAATTTAAGCAAAACATTTATTTTTAACACAAATAGCTATTTTATTTTCCAGGAGACACAAATGCAAATTTTATTTTTTAAACACTGTATTTTAATGTTAACATTATTCCTTCCTAAATGTTACTTGGCACAAAGAATGAATGATTTGGAGTCACAGTGATTTCCCTCTTTGGATGACACATACATTATATATATACAGAAAGTATATGAAATTCATATATGCAGTTTAAATAACTACAAATTGATTGTAGCTATTATTCGGATAAAGAAATTAAGCCTAAGAATTTTTTCATACGTCATCACAAAAGGAAGAGAGCAGCTCACCAGAACAGAGAAAATTTCCTTGTCCTTATTACAAAAATGAAAGCTTTTCTTTCTTTCTTTCTTTTTTTCTTTCTTTCTTTCTTTCTTTCGTTCTTTCTTTCTTTCTTTCTTTCTCTCTCCCTCTCTCTCTTTCTTTCTTCCTTCCTTCCTTCCTTTCTTTCTTTTTTTAAAGTATTTGTTCATACATCATCACAAAAGGAAGAGAGCAGCTCACCAGAACAGAGAAAATTTCCTTGTACTCATAACAAAAATGAAAGCTTTTCTTTCTCTTTCTTTCTTTCTTTCTTTCTTTCTTTCTTTCTTTCTTTCTTTCTTTCTTTCTTTCTTTCTTTCTTTCTTTCTTTCTTTCTCTCTCTCTTTCTCTCTTTCTTTCTCTCTTTCTTTCTTTCTTTGTCTTTCTTTTTTGCTTATCTTTTCACTCTTTAGCTTCACAGTTGAAAAAAAGATCTTGAAATGCATAAGCAGAAACATTTCACTTCCTAGCTCTAACTCAAATTACATTCTTTATATACTATCATGATCTTCCATGATGATGTATTTAAAGGGACTAGGGAACATATCATTAACGAAAAAGGAAAACATTCAAACTGACATGAGTGATACTTTTATAATTACGATTTTTACTGTCCTGTATTGAGACTCTTTTTAATACACTTCACATGGAAATTTTTGACAAGGTAGAATGATTAACAAGACTAAACAAAATGTGATCTTTAACAATGCTTGTCAACTATAGTATCCCTAAATATGGAGGAGCACACTAAATAACCGATAGTTCACATTTTGCACAAATAATACATTGTCTTGTGAGTTCATCACCTTGGGTAGCATTTTGCTTTTAGGTAAAATCTTTCATTCAATAGTTCTGGACACTGGAGGGGAGAAGAAAGGAGATAAATACAATGGTTGCCCTCAGGAGGGCTTAGGAAACTCTTGGGCAGATAAAGCACCCACTCAGAAGCATCTGAAAACTACTTGGAATTCTTAAACAATTCTCCAATAGAAAAAACAGACTCAACAGGAAACTTAAAATGGTTATATTTCAAGAGCAGTTCTTAAGATGACTACTTGGAACTTAGAACATATTTTCCCATCAGAAACATAAATAAATGCTGATTGGATGTATAGATTTTCCTAAAGAAACTCATGTAATTCATAGCACCTGAAAATTTTTCATGTACACTAACAAGGAAGATACAGTAGAAAAGCAATGAGATAAAGATTATAAAAATAAAGAAGATAATGAAGTACATTTACAAGGTGTATCTGGACATATTTTGAATCGTCATGCCTAGGAAAACATATGCATAAATATTTCTGTGGAGTTTCTGAAATGGATCGCTCCTAAAAATGCTTGCAGTTATTAAGGTGATTCATTTAACTTCAAAACATGTATTTTTCATTTTCATTGACTCATTCAACAAGTATTTATCGAGAATCTTAAGTATGTGTCAGAGACTGCTGCAGGCACTGGGAATACATAGGAAGCATACATGGAGAATAGATGGGAAGACAGAGAACTCACATTTCAGTGTAGGACTGGGAAAGAAAAACAATGGGCTTGAGAATGTGTAAGTGCTTTTTCTTGAAGGAGGTTTGTGACAAATATTAATTTCATATTGAGCACCTGAAAAAAGGTTAGAATTTCTCTTTGTTCTCAGATGGAGCTTAGGAAAGGGAAAAATAGAGGGGTACGGATATCCCCTGAGGTTTCTGACAACAATTGCAAGATAGGAAAGGAACATGTGTGAGAAAAGATTTGATGACCCATGATAAAGAAGAAAATAAACATGGTTCCTTTGAGGAGTAAGAGACGGTGAGAAACGTTCACATCAGGGAGACCTGGGCAGTGTTAGAAATGAGGAAGAAAGTACCCTGTGGTGACCATTTCAATATGTCTGGGACATTTTTTTTCCTCTTTGTTTTCCTTCTCCTTCTTATTTACCCCCTTCCTTTTGCTCCTCGCCTCCTATCCTCCATGTCTTTCTATCTTCCTTGAAGTAAACCTGATGGTGATTGCAAACTGTTAAGTATTAGGTATACAAAGATAAAGATGACATTGTCTAGGTCTTCAGAATTGGTAGTCTACCACAATGTTCCAAACTCAAGGATTATTTTATATTTTCATCTTTAAACAGCCTGAAAAGCACTAGTCAACCAAACATAAATTATGCCAATCAAAGTTTAAGTGTGGATGAATGGTAATGGCAACGTGGGAGATGAAGGGAAGGGATGGAGGGGCCTAGACAACTGAGTGAGCGAGAGGACTGGGGGAGGGGAACAGTTTCAGGGCAGAAACTACTTACCAAGTGGGAGAAAAGTATATCTTTTGTTTAACATCGACTGTTATTCAACAATGATCAAAATATATCCATGAATACACCTTAGGTCTTCCTATATCCAAAGCTGAAGAACATTAGTTAATGTTTTTAGTCATATCATGTGAATCAGGAAAGCTCTCCTGAGTGCTGAGCTGAGTCTTGAGAATGATTAGGCAGTAATTGATGATGAGTCAGGGGAGGGCATTTGAGACATCAGATATGGACCAAATAAAGGTGGAAATGCATGTTATACACAACTGTATATTACAAAGAAGCCATCCTATGTAGAAGTATGAACAGTGAGAATGTATTGGAGGAGAAAATTTTAATGATTCCATCATTCTGGAGAATGGGTTATAAGTAGCAAGAGGGCAAGGAACATGGCTGGCTGGAGTGTAAATTTGAAGAAGGGAATCTACATACTAAAATAAAAAGCTTCACTCTGATATAGTGGAAGAAGTGGAAGGAGATGTTATACATCCTGGAGCAGAAAATATGATGAAAGTGACTTAGAGGAAAATATTTTGCTAGCTATATGAAGACATTGAGAAAGCCAGTTGGAAAAGTCCCAGTTAGAGCTGATTATGGCATGCACCAGGATGGTGCATGATGGGAGTGAAAAGAGAGGTATTTATTTGTAGCAACCCGGGAGGAATGCAGAAAGAGGAACTGACAGTAAATTTAATGCATATTTAAATTCTTTTGTATACATTCAAAAGAAAATGCAAGTCTATAATATTAGTTCCCAGTTAGAGCTGATTATGGCATGCACCAGGATGGTGCATGATGGGAGTGAAAAGAGAGGTATTTATTTGTAGCAACCCGGGAGGAATGCAGAAAGAGGAACTGACAGTAAATTTAATGCATATTTAAATTCTTTTGTATACATTCAAAAGAAAATGCAAGTCTATAATATTAGTTCTTATTAATAGCAAATTTGAGCTGTTTACCATGGTACACACAGTAGTCTCTGTTACTGAGGAAGCTGAGGCAGGAGGGTCATTTGAGACCATGAGTTTGAAATCAGCCTGGGAAGCAAAGCAAGACTTATCTTTAAATAAAATAAACAAAAAGAAAAAAAACAGTAAATTGAATTATGACTGTCAAATATAAAAACATAGCAAATTTAACCATGTCATAATCCTTTTTGCATAATAAAAATTCCAGTTTTGAAGATGGGAAGTATGAATTCATAATTTTTGACACTTCTACCACATGATACAAACATGGAACAACCTAAAGCTACATTTTCTATTGTTTTTGTTTATGTTGTAATACATAATCTATATGGTGTGAAATCATTGGAAGGAAGTATGTGAAATCAAGCGGATTTTATTGTTGATGTTTAACAAGATTACTAAATCATTTCCAAATGAATTTTTGAAATCTTTTGAAGGTGAGAAAGAATGCTTGATTTTTAACAAAGTTAATTTTCAGTTGACACATAAGATAACGGGGAAGCTTTAGGAGCCTAATTAAACCATGTATTTCCTCCAATTACTTAAGCTACAGCCTGCTAGGAAACAAAAGTAACAAGCAGACCTGCTCTGTGACTAGCAGTCAGGCGTTCAACCATTGTTTTCTCCAGCAGAGGTTTTGAGTAGCACAGAAATAAAATAAAATAAAATAATTAAAGAAAAAAATGTGAGAAGCAACTCATCATCTGCACAGTGGCTACAGCTACAAATCACAGGACAGCCCTTATAGTGGACAAGGCATAGTCCTCATGCTGGACTTCATCTATGGTTAAATGAAGAGAAACAATCCTCATTGCTAGCATCGTTTTTGATTATCAAGAGTAGCACCACATTTCGATCTCAATAATTAATTGGACCTCAGCTCACAAAGATTACAGAGTTCATAATTATAGGATAATTTGTACACTGGGTAAGAATAATAGTCCTTTTATATGGGCTACTTTTCTTATGCTTTATTCTCTTAATGTCTCGTGAAAATGTCCATATTTCTGTAACAGTTTAATTTTTCAGCTAAATAAATTCATTTTAATTAGCCATTCTGATTTTAGTACAAGTTTAGAATCCTGATGATCATGTGGGTGAGGCAAGAAGCAATGAATTTGTATTATCACTGACTGAACAATCATTTTAATCAAATAATTGTTTTCTTATATAAGGATTCATAGTAATTCCCTTTAGAGGCAAACCTTATTAAAATGCATAGTTTATTAGATGGACTCTGCTTTAAAGGTGCTGTGACTGTTTATCTATTTTCCCTGATTTCCTAGATGTATAATGCCAGTTATAATGCTTGTGTTTTTCCCTTACCTAAACTAGTGAATTAAAATCAGTATTACAGATTTTAATGCTTCTTATTATTTTAAAAAGATGTTTGTCAGACTGTTGAGAGCCTAAACTTTACAGGCATTACTGGCTAGATATGCAAAGCAACTCTAGCTTTCTGAGGTGACAGATCCTAAAAATAAAAAATAATAAAAAAAAACTAAAACTAAGAGCAGAATAACCAGGAGAGAGGGGAGCATTAATACAGCCATCTGGTAAGTTCAGGCCAAACACAGTCTCCACTTTTTGCCTAAACCACTGAGATGTCTGTACCACCCCTCCACTTTATTTTGCCTATGGAAACCTGACCTAAACTAAACAACTATTCTATATCATTAAGTTGTCCAGGAAGATGAAAGTTTAAATATATGTCAGACAAATGGCAGCATCTGGTGCAATTCAGTAATGATGGTCTCTCCTAAGAGCTTCTGTGCTGGAACAACTGTCGGACAGCGAAGTTGACCTATGGAGAGAAAATGATGTTCTTCTAGTCAAACATTCTCTCTGTTCAAAGGGCTCACATGTCCAGATGCTCTCCTATTTTCAGGAACATGCAAAGTAAAATCGTTGCAGGAGACATGCCACAAGAGTTCTAATTTCCTTTATTATCATCAAATAATATACCTTGGGTACAAAGGGATCAGCACAGTTAATCTTTCTCTGTGATGGTTCAAAAATTATTTGTACTCTTCTATTTAACACACTGATTGGTCTTATTGTGTTTTTTTGTCTTCGAGTAGAGAATAATGTCATATTGTTTCAAAAGGTACTTAAAACTGAACTAGTCTAGACACTCGAAATAGACATAAAAAGCAACTTACTTCTTTAAAGAAATATATGAGATATGTGATATTTTAAAAGATGGTTAGAAGTGATTGTGATGACATTTGCTTGCTTAAGTAGTTCCCCATTAAACTATGTTACAAGCCATGCACAGCCAAAACTGCAAATATTTTAAAAAAGAGAATCAAATTAATTGTAACACAGACAAGAAAGCCTTAATATCTTTATTATGTAAATAAATCCACATAAAATATTAGGAATCCAACAGATGAGGAAAATCCTATAAAATGACACTTTACACAAGACAATATAGGCACCTAGTCAGTAAATATACATACAAATGTTTTATCTTACTAGTAAATAAACATAAACTAAAAGACCAGTGGAATAGAAGTTTGTTGATCAGATATTTATTTTCAAAAACTAATAATGCCCAATGCTAGCAGATGATGTGAAGACACGGTAATGATACAATATTTTATAAAATAATGAACCAGATATTCATCTCTTGCACCAGTTATTCCAGTCCTAAGATAACATGTCAAAGGAATAAGTATAATATTTGCAAAAGTTACAAGTTCAATAGATTCACTGCAGTATTATTTATAGTCTTGAAAAAAGTAAAGACAATCTAAATGTCCCCAAAGCAGAGAGAGGTTTAACTACATTGATGCACATTGTAATTGAGAATACATTATATATCACAACTTTGTGGTTTATTATACTGAATTTTAATAAGGTTTAGGTTGATTCATAGAAATATGAGAAAGGGTTGTTGCATAATGCTAAGTGAAAAAATAAGGTACAAAACACGTCATGAATTTTAACCCAAGTGCTGTGTGTAAAAACTATATATAGGCAGCAAAGAGACATGAGGATTTTTACATCTTTTCGGTATTTTCCAAATTTTAATATGAATTTTTGTTTTCAATATGTATTTTTAAATGCCATGTTATTAATCATGGTACTTACAAACACATTGCATTTTCTCATTTTTACTGAAAGCAAAACCTTGTGTTTGAAAAACACATGTTTTCATGTCTATTATCAGAAGTCCCAATGAATTTATTCACTATCAGTTTGGATAAAAGTGTACAGAATCTTTTACATATATGACTAGACAGCTCGTATGTAGAGTGCAACCGTAGTCCATCACCATTCACCCTGCCTTCAGCCCCTTCCAGAATCCATAGTTGCTTCTAGCACCTGTGGATACATTGAATTTACAAGCTTCTGGAAGAAAATGAAATGTTAATGACTGTTTTTAATATTTGGGGGATAACCAAAACCAGATTATTTTCCCTCAATTCAGATCATCAGAAATCTGCCTTCTATTCAAATGTTTCTTCAACCAGAAAACTCTCAAAGGCACAGAGGTGGGGTTTATTTTTATAATGTACACATTGACTTGTATGCTGTTAGACTTTATAAATCTTACCCTTGCAAATGTTTACTATAGAGTAAAGGTGACTGGGCACAGAGTCCTACCATCTCTCTTCAAGTGTGTATGAGCACATTTTGATACTTTAACATCAACAACAAAATGTATCTGGACCCATCTCCATCCTTAAAAGTCTGAAGAGAAAGAGAAAGAGAAAGAGAAAGAGAAAGAGAAGATGAATGAATGAATTTTCAGGAGGTTGCACTTAAAATTTGGTAGTTTTTCCAGAACGAAAGGAAGCAATCGTTATTTATGTGATGTCAACTTGTAGACTGCAATGTAGCCAAGAATTGAGGTGAAGGATTCGAACTAGATTCAAGATGAGTACCCGGTACAGTCCTTGTCCTAGATAGGAGCTTATTTTCAGGTTCTTTCAAAGAAAGAAAAAGTTAATATTTTGATGGTCTTTTAAAAAGCTCCTTTCAAAGCATTTCCTCGCGAAAAATATCAGCAGAGCACAACGCTCGTGTTTCTTAGGAAGACTAAAGTCCGATTTTTAAAAACATGGCTGAATATTTTGCGTGCCCCCAAAAGTGTGCTCTTAGAGTCGCCATTAATCAAATTATATATATGTTTAACGAACCTGTGCTTCATGTGCTAGAAATGCACTCTGTACAGACTGCGTTTATTTGGAAAGCATCGCGGTTATTCCCGTGTCTGAGGAGTAGTTGGTATTTCGGGGGTGGCGCGGGCCAGCGAGCGCCTGCGGCGCGGTGGGCAGCAGTTCGGAGGGCCGGGGTCTTTAACACGTTTCCGGGGACTGCTGACACTTTGTCCTAAGAAGCACAGCCCACCCAGCCCGCAGGGAAGGAACTGAAAGTACTGCTATAGTGATGGAGAATGTATGAGCGACAGGGAGAAAGAGAAGGGCTTTCCAGGAGCAGAGAAAGATCACCAAGGCTCTGGGGTTTGCAGGAGTTTATCACCACCATTAACAGCTACTTTGAGGGGGTTGTTTAACAGCTGGAGCGAGCGACAATCGAAATGCGAAGCACACTTCTGGGAACCCAGCCACCGTACCCTTCCCTCCTCCCTCCACCAAACTAATGAATTCCGGGCCGCCTTCATTCTGAACCCACCCATTGGCTCCTAGCCCAACCAATCAGAGCCTTGAAACGATTTCACCTGGCTCCCGCTTCCTAAACAAACAAACGGTCCTGCACAGCGCCAGCTCCGCTTGCTGGAGCTCCGCCCCGTTCCGTCCCCTTTGGCCCCTCTCAGCCAATCGAGACAGGGCTGTGGCGCCCGCGCTGGGCCCCGCAGGCTGGCCGCTCTCCCCAGCCCCTCTCGGTCTTCTCCCGCCCCTCCAGCCGGCTAGGCGTGGTCAGAGATCTCCGCCTCCTTCCGTCGGTCCCACCACACTTTGGACCACAGGCCCTGAGATTCACACCCGTGGTCTAGGCAGATCTGGAGGGGTCCCGCCCACCCCCCCTCCCTGACACACCTCTATGGTCGGCCGCTTGCGCCCCACGGTGGCCCTTGCTCCAAGGACCACCGCGTGAGGCCACACCACGGTCACGTGTTGTTTTGCCCGCTGCCTCTCGCCGGGAGTGAGGTGGGTGGGGGTGGACGAACGGGGGCAGGCGGCCTCTTCCACCCCCCCCCCCCTTCTTCGCTCACCTTAAAACCATCGCGCATCCCCATGGCGAGTTGCTCCTTCGCTCGCGACCAAGCAACTAGGAGGCTGAGAGCTGCGGCAGCGACAGCACGGGCGGCCTTGGCAGCAGTGACGACTACCCCGCTTCTCTCTTTGGGAACCCCGACCGCACTCATTGGGACCGGGTCGTCTTGTCCGGGAGCCATGTGGCTGTCAACAGCCACTGGCTCCCGGTCAGACTCCGAGTCCGAAGAGGAGGACCTCCCCGTTGGGGACGAAGTCTGCAAACGCGGCTACCTGCGGAAACAGAAGCATGGGCACTGGCGTTACTTCGTGCTCAAACTCGAGACGGCCGACGCCCCGGCTCAACTGGAATACTATGAAAACGCCAGGAAGTTCCGACACAGCGTCCGCGCCGCGGCGGCTGCTGCGGCCGCCGCCGCCTCGGGCGCCGCGGTCCCAGCGCTCATCCCGCCGCGGCGTGTCATCACCCTGTACCAGTGCTTCTCCGTGAGCCAGCGAGCCGATGCCAGGTACCGACACCTCATTGCCCTTTTCACCCAGGACGAGTACTTCGCCATGGTGGCCGAGAACGAGTCGGAGCAAGAAAGCTGGTACCTGCTGCTCAGCCGCCTCATCCTCGAAAGTAAGCGCCGCCGCTGCGGCACGCTGAGCGCGCATCCGGACGGAGAACCGGACGCGCAGGCGGCGGTAGCGGCGGCGGAGCCACCCTTCTACAAAGATGTGTGGCAGGTAGTAGTGAAACCCAGGGGGCTGGGGCACAGAAAAGAGCTGAGCGGCGTGTTCCGGCTGTGTCTTACCGACGAAGAGGTCGTGTTTGTGAGGCTCAATACCGAAGTGGCCAGCGTGGTCGTCCAGCTCCTGAGCATCCGTCGCTGCGGGCACTCGGAGCAGTATTTCTTCTTGGAAGTCGGCAGGTCCACCGTCATAGGTCCCGGGGAGCTGTGGATGCAGGTTGATGACTGTGTGGTGGCCCAAAACATGCACGAGCTGTTTTTGGAGAAGATGAGAGCCCTGTGTGCAGATGAGTACAGAGCCCGCTGCCGCAGCTACAGCGTCAATATTGGCACCCACCTGTTAACCCTGCTGTCCGCTAGGAGGCACCTGGGCATGCTGCCGCAGGAGCCCAGCGGCTGGCTCCGAAGGTCCCGCTTAGAGCAGTTTTGCCACCTCGGAGCGGTTGGTGATGGGGAAGACCAGATGCTCTTTACCAGGCGCTTCATAACACCTAGTGAGCCCGTGCCTCCCTCCAGACGCGGACGGGTGCACCTACCGCGAACGCGCAGGACCCGAAGAGCAGTTTCAGTGCCAGCCAGCTTTCTCCACCGATTACCACATAGCCCTGTACGTGCCTCGCACCCTCAAGCAGCCCCCAAAGACCTAGCTGGGCAGGCCTCAGGGTCCAGCTCTGACAACCCTGCAGGAAAAGGTAATCCTAGAGGCAAAAAGAATCCTAAGGGAAACGGGGGCGAAGGCGACTACATGCCCATGAACTACTGGGGCTCAGGAAATGGCCGGGGCTCCGGAGGTGGACAGGGAGCCAATGGTCAAGGCTCCAGTAGCCAGGGCTCAGGAGGAAACCATTGTTCCGGCGGGAGACAGGGATCCGGACGTGGCCAGGACTCAGGTGGCCAAGGCTCAAGAGGCCAGGGGGCTGGAGGAGGAAACCAGTGCTCTGGAGCAGGCACCGCAGGTGGCCATGGCTCAGGCGGTGGTCAGGGGCCTGGAGATAGCCACGGTCCTGGAGATGGCCATGGCTCAGGCGGTGGCAAGAATTCTGGAGGAGGAAAGGGCTCAGGAAGTGGGGAAAATTCCGATGATGGTGACCATGGAAAATCTCTGAAGAAAAGATCCTACTTTGGTAAATTAACTCAAAGCAAGCAACAGCAAATGATGCCTCCACCACCACCACCTCCACCCCCAGCAGCTGGAGCAACTGGTGGAAAAGGGAAGTCTGGGGGAAGATTCCGACTTTATTTTTGTGCGGACAGAGGAGCCACCAAAGAACGCAAAGAATTCAAAGACGGGAGAGATATGGAGACCCCACATGGTGCAGCCCGGTGTCCTTCCAGAGCACAGGCTTTTGATGAAGACGAGGAGGACCCATATGTTCCAATGAGGCCAGGCGTGGCTGCCCCTCTCGAAAGCTCCAGTGATTATATGCCAATGGCTCCTCAAAATGCTTCTGCTTCAAAAAAGCGCCACTCTGGCTCACCTTTTGAAGATGCAAGAGGATACATGATGATGTTTCCCAGAGTGAGCCCACCACCCGTCCTAAGTCCTCCCAAACCACTTGAGCCCAAAAAAGAGGATGACTCAAAGGACAATGACAGTGACAGTGACTATATGTTTATGGCTCCTGGAGCAGGTGCAATTCCTAAAAATCCCAGAAATCCTCAGGGAGGCTCTTCCTCCAAAAGTTGGAACTCCTACTTCTCTCTGCCAAATCCTTTTCAGAGCTCACCCTTGGGTCAGAGTAACCATAGTGAGTATGTTCCAATGCTACCCGGACAATACCTGGAAAAGGGCTCAGACAAAAATGTCTCTTCTGGCGGGGCCCCTAAAGATGCCCCTTCTGGTGGAGGCCATAAAGATGCCCCTTCTGGCGGGGGTCCTAAAGATGCCCCATCTAGCGGGGGCCCTAATGATGTTCCTTCTAGCAGGAGCCCTAAAGATGCCCCTCCAAAGACTTCAGCTGCGGGGTCACTCTTCAAGCCTAGAGATAGGGACTCACTTTCAAAGCCTTCAGATGATGGGCCCCCAAAGGACAAGGCTAAGAGACCTAACCGGTTCTCTTTTATTACAAAAGGAAATAAAATCATACCCAATTCATTGAAGCCCACACAGGAGCTGAGAGAAGCTGACAGCTCTCCTGGCTATGCCAACACTGACTTCACTAAAAGACAGATGGGTGTGCCAGCTCCCACTGCTCAAAGACTGCCAGGTTCATGGGGTGTAATTGCTGGCCCCAGAAACTCAGCTTTTTCTAATTACCTGAACATTGAATTCGGAGTGCCATTTCCAAACCCATCGAATCGCCTATCAAATCTTTTAAGAGCTCTATCAGGTGCCAACCCCTTCTCTCTGAACGGTGCTAGGTGGCGACTTTCTCCATTTCGCCCCAGTGCTACAGGTAGCATCGCTCACATAGAAGAGGGTGACTACATTGAAGTGATTTTCAACCGAGCAATGTCACCAGCCTTGCCTTTTGCCGATAGTGCCATCCGCTATGATGCTGAAACCTGTCGAATCTACGTGGTCGACCCCTTTTCTGAGTGTTGTATGGACATATCTATCACCCCCAGCCGACGCTCCGAACTGCCACCTGTGGCTAGGCTACTGCAGGAGGAAGTGCAAGAGAGAAGACGCCCACAGAGCCATTCGCAAAGTTCCTTGGCTGCCGCCAGAGCGGCTGTCTCTGCTTTTCCCACCGACAGCCCGGAGAGAGACATACCCGCAGCTCCCGCGGCCGCCGCAGCTCGAGTCGGAGCCACAACGCAGCCCTTAGCGGTGGGTCACGCGCTAGCGGTGGTCTCCGCGCTGGCAGCGGCCCCGGGCATTGGCGCGGTGGCCGCGGGCCTCGACTCCTCCTCGACTGTATGGCTCCAACCTGTCGCTAATGCTCCCGGTGCTGAGGCGATCAGATGGGCTCAGAACGTTGCCCGTGACCGGAATCCTGGAGCCTCCGACCCAGATGCAGACCTGCCCCGAGGTGAGAACATGGCGAGGCCGGCAGCCGCTGCAGCTGCCGCTTCCCCACCGCCACCCCAGTACCGCCAGGCGTTGAGACCACCGGAGAGAGCAGATTCTGAAGACGACAACGAAGAAGAAGACACTTACATGAGAATGGACTTTGCAGGACCTGACCACAAGAAGTTCGACTCTCCAAAAAGAGGTTAGTAATTTTCAAATTCATTGATCTAAAGTTAATACCATTGCTTAATGAGTGAGTCGATGCGCGTCAGTCTATTGTTAGGGGTAAGTGAGGTAGTATTTCATTAATTAGTGTTATTTGATATAGATGACAGAATTCAGTTTTAGTGGACCTTGGCAAAACTGTAAGCTTTTAGCGAACCGTAAATTTACCCGGACAGAACTGAGTATCATACATTAGTTTTATTTCTGAGAGACACAGCAAAGCATCCTTCCCTCCCCTTCAGTAAGTGAGAATGCAAATCAGGAAGGCAGAAATTGAGTTCCATCAGCTCATTTTCAAGCCTAAACTAAAAGCTGCCTTATAAGTGCCCAATGGAGGTGCAGGGATGGAGGAAGAGCACAGAATATTAAGCAGAAATAATTGGCCATGAACTTTGTTACTTTCTAAGAAGTTGTCATTGTTATGATAGTTTTCTGTTATTTACCACAAAGGTTAACTCATATTGTCATCTGGATGGGGCAGGGAGAATAAATAATCCAAAAACCTCCAGGTGAATGAAAGACAGTATTTGCTCTGGAATGTTTCTCTGTTGACCTTTTTGTGTTTTTACACAGGATAAATGTGAGAAACCTTGAATGTCCCTTTCCTCTGTCACTGCTAGGGAAAGGCAAGGCATTTAGTGTCTCATTTTCTTCTTTTAATTCCCCCCTCTAAAAAGGGGCTGTGATGACAACTTGCTAATGGGTCTGAATATTGTTTCAGAGATTTAAAAAGCATTTAAACATATAATTGGTGTGTCTTATGGGAAATCAAGGAAAGCAAGATTTAAAGGCTGGAGGAAGACATGACCCTACCCTGGAACAGTGGGTGGTTTTTAAAGGGCTAATTTGCTAAAGAAAAAAAAAGTTGAGGAAGATTTGGATTGTAAGAGACCAATCTTAAGAGTAAGTTTGTGTACAAAATTGCACAATGTTGCCTTGAGACCTTGTCAAGATATGCTTGCAGAAGATGATGTCCAGTAGTGTGTACTGGCTTTCCCTCCTTAGAAGTTTCTTTCCCAGTGGAGGGAAAAGATGATCCTCAGCCGTTTTCATTCTAGTAGTCAGTTTACTGAAGATTTTTGCTTTGCTTGCTTTCTGAAATGCTTTTGTGATTAGATCTCTACCAACTATGCTTGATCAGGCAGAACAAGTTGGGGACTGATCACAACAGTCACCTAACAAGCTCCCTATTTAGTGCAGGTGCAGCCCCTCCCTTTTTCCCCTTCCTATAGAAAACTTGCCATACAAAAACTCACATTTGCAGCACTAGCACACTTAAAGAGTGATCATATAAAGCACAGAAGGATGCTTTGGCTGGCCAAAGTATTCAATTCAGAAGTCCTCTAAATTATGAACCTCCTTCCTAACACACACACACACACACACACACACACACACACACACACACACACACACACACACTAACCACAACCATACCTGTGTATTTAAAAGTCACAATTCCATTTCTGAGAATTTATAATTAAGTAATCAGATTTTGAGGAACAAGCTTATTTTATTCTGTCAATTGAAAATTGGCTTCAAGCTTTTCTTTGAGCCTAAATGCTGAAGACACTGTTTACAAGATTAAGTTACAATTATACATCAAAATAAGTGATATGTCACAGTAGCTGCTTGTGGCCCTGTGGTTGATGCAAAGAGGAGTTGTCATAGGGATTTGGCTACACTTTCCAATAATCTTTGTTTAGGGAAAGATTAAAGAGAATGAAATTTTATTGTTCTCCAAATGAACTCTGACTTCCAAAGGATTACTGAGATCCAATGATCATTTTATTAGCATAAATTACTGATTTATGACCTTGTAACTATTTTGTAGATTTAACATTCTCTTAGTGTATTGTTTATTGAGGAAATTCGTAACTTTATTGACTATAGTACAGTATGAGGCTATATCTCACAGGGGAGGCAGGCACTTATAGTGAAATAAGAGAATGGATATGGAAGCCCTTTGGAACATGAAAACACTTTACAAATGTGAGATATTTTATTCTATTGGATTAACACTGAATTTCAACTATTTAAACTGATCATTTTGTTTCTTGCAAAATATTTGGTGTTGAATGTGATTTCACAGGAAATTTGCCTGAGAGGTATGGAAGGAAGGGCAGGGAAGGGGGTGTGGTCCTGCAATAACCCAGCCCAGTGAGGAAGAAAGGACAGGGGAGAAAGTATGGTGGTGCAACAACCCATCCCAGGAAGTGACACTTGTTAACATTTTAATGTGAATTGATACAGCACAATATTGTCTGTGAGGTGTTAAAAACAGTCTCAATGAATCTGGTTACTTTTTTTTTTTTAACTATAAAGCTCAAGAAGAACTTTAGCTCATTTCTGATCTCATCAATTTTCTATCTAGCACCCAAGAAATTAAAAGATGTTAAGAAACAAGTAAAAATGTTCTGAGACAGGAACAGAGGCACTGTATTAGGAGTTAGGTATTTCAATAAGTAATTTCAATTTATGAAATATGTTTAGAACTGGCACACTGAAGTGTTGTGTTTGTTATTCTGTAGTGAGGGTCAGTGTTTTGTGCATGACCCCTACTAATACATTTGGAAAAGCTAAGCTATGTCTTCAAATGTAACTTTCCTGTTAGTCTTTATTTCATTAAAAAAAAACACCTAAAGTTATTAGAGTTGGGTTGTTTATCTTGAGATGTATTTATAACTTAAGGGAGGTAAGTTTATTGATACAGCTTTTATAATGCACTGCACAATGAATATATAAACTTACTTATGTACAGTCAAACTACATATAAATATTTTATGGTTGCTTGTTCAAGACAATTAGAAAAAAACAAGAACTATAACTTGAACATGATTTTTAAAAGTAATATAAATATCTTTAAAGTATTCTGTTGATGTTAAAGTCTTCATATTTTAGAACTCATTTGCATTTAGTGGGGGAGGGTAGTTTCTTATGTGGTTAAGTCCGACCTTAGAAATATGTGTGACATTTTGTTGTTATACCTGGTGTAGAATTGATAGCTTGAAGTGACTTAGAATGTAAATTTCCCAGATAATTTTCATTCAAGACACCTGGAGATGAAATGGGCAGCTCTAGAAAGCATGAAATAATTGGTCAGCCAAATTAGTTATATTGTGATAGAGTTTGGTATTAAAAGAAAAAAAAAACAGTCATTAGCTTTTGAAATTCAAGACACTTAGTTGTCACTAAGTAGGAGTCCAAGCTTCTGTCTATTGTCCTACTGCCAAATCCTGTTGTGATAAATTATAGGTGCTGAGGGTAAATCACTTTTATTGTATTGAATTTATTTATTGTAAATAACTACAATAAATTATCCATATACCAGAGAATTCTCAGCCACCAATGAAGGGTCACTTATTTTAGGCAGCATTCAACCCCACCTCCCTCCACCCCGTGCATAAATCTGAATAGGTGCAGTAATGAGGTATTTGACCTATAACAATTAAAAAGGACCTGTCAGTTAAAATTAGCTAAAGTAGTTGGCAATCATTTTTCATTTGTATTCATTCTATTTTAAGAATGATGCTTCCAGGATAAAAATTTCAGCAACTATTAAAACATATTTTAAACAAGGACCAGGACATTAATTAAGCACATCAGAGTATTGCACATGCATTCATACTCAGCAAGAATCTCTTGGTTTTCCTGTCTCTGTTGTAGAAATACCCAGTGACAAAAGACAAAGCCACTTCCGCAAGAGAGTGCAGTTTTAATTTACTACTGGGCCCTGGGTTCCAAGCTCAGAAAAAAAGTCTTGGGCCCCACACCCCAGTTGACAAAAGAGTTATAGTCGGTACAGAGTAGGGTATGTGACATTATACGTGCAAATTACCATCACCTAGCAGTTTACACATTTACAATAGGTTTCAGGAAATTCAGATATTCTCCCCAGGTATTCTCCGGCCTTGTTTCTCCTAACTTCCTTATCTCACAGAACTTCAGAGCCCTGACAGTTTCTCACTTCATGCAATGAGATTGGCCATCTGGCAGACAGACGTCAGGATGTAACAGTTAATATGGGGGGAGATCTGGCCAACAAAGGATGTAACAGTGAATATGGGGGAGAGGGGGCAGTAAGCTTATTCTCATATTCCGGTCTGCTCCAAGATCTCTAATCACCAAACGTGAACCAAAATACTTCTGAGTCATTTACAGGGGAGCTGTATTGGGAGGAAACTCAGGCTTTCCAAAAACTTCATGTTGTAACAGATGTGACTATCCAGTTTAGGCAAAAGTAAGGAGTACTGTGTGTGATTTAAAATTTACTGTTGTTAAAATATCAACTTGTTGATTGAGGGAATGCTTTCCAGTTGCAGATTGATTGCCTTATAGTTTGCAAAGCACATTCTCATTCATTATTTTACTGATGGAAGGTAAGTACTGGAAATGAAGCTGGAGTTAAGAATTTTCCTGTGGTCATGGTCCTAAAGGTAAGTGGCAGAGCTGCAAATCTAACTCATACATCATACATTTTAAGTCCACCTAGTGCATCACACCTCCCTTTACTCCGGTGTTTAATCTATCATTTTTGTATTGATGAAAATGATCATACAGGCAAGGATTGGGGAAAATGACAAGTTTCCTTGAATTTGATGGTAGTACCTTTTGTTACCATACATTCAGAGTATTGTAACTGGAGCATCTGCCAGGGCACAGTTAATTTTTTATTTATTATATTATGGTGACTATTAGAATAAAATGATTTGCCCTCTGCTAGAATTTAATATTTTAAAACTGATCTGGGGAGGAGTTACATAATCTTACCACCCAAATACAAAGAGTGGTGTGGAGTGTGTTTAGATCACACAGAAACATTGAAAGGAAAGTGAATTGAAGAGGCAGTCAGTTCATTTCCATTAAGTGGTCATTTCCTTCATAGAAATTTAAATTTCTATGGCTCTCCTAATAACACAATGACATTTGCTAGCTACAGCAAAAAAACAAACAAAAAAGTCTTTTCATGGCATTTATTTATTTATTCATTTATTTATTATTTATTTCATAGAAGCTAAACTGTCACAGTGGTCAAAACAGGATAAAGACAGGTAGACGGAAGTTATTATAGAGATAAATAATGTTAATTTGTTTTAAAAAATCAAGTTGTGTTTGGCAGTAAGGCAAGTAGACTTTAAAAAGTCCTTATAATAAAATCCTCTCCTTGGGACATAAAATTCCTTGTTTAAAATTAAACCCATTTTGCTTAGCACCTTTTAAAAGGCTGTTAAACTATGTAAAAATAGCCCAGCCATTTTATTGGCTGTATTGGAAAATAGCTTTTGTAAAATGTTTAAAGTCTGTGGTATGTTTTGTTAAGTAGGGCTGCTGAGCTTTTTAAATGGTGAGAGTCATTTACTGGAAAATATGCTTGGTCCTGAGTGAGAAATGAGACATTTAAACAATTACTTTTAAAAATAACGAAGTAAATATGTTACCATTATGCTCAATTTTTAAAGTGTCAACTTTAAAACTACTGATGAAATTATTCAAATTATGTGCTTGCTATATGAATTTAAAATACATTCTCTATCATATATTGATTATTAGGCATACAGCAGTAGGTCTCACAGCTCACAGTTCCATCTTTGGAAGGGTAGGATCAGTGCTTGAGGCAAATTTTTTAGGCACTTGCTTGTATATGTGATCACAGTGCATTGCAGGATAGCATGTTGATTAATGAACAGGGGGAATTAACACTTTCAATTAGAATTGACAACCACATTTTTGAGATTGAGGAAAATTAGTGTTAGTGTCATCTTTCTCTGGGGTGGTGAACTATTGCTGTTTCACACTTCAAACAATAGTACAGGTGTGATTATGATCCCTGTCAAGAGGTCTACAATACTCTGGATGCCTTCTTGTATCAGTCTACAAATTTTCCAGCGATATTGAAGTCATGTGTGATTCATTAGCAAACTTGTGAGTTGCTTCCTTTTACTGTTCTTTGGAATGTGTTCCGGGAATGTAAACTTATTTTTATATTGGCCCAAATAAAACAGGTTTATAAAGGTAAATCTGTAGCTTTAGTTCCCATAATTCAATTCAAAAGCAAGTTAAATTATTTTGGGATTATCCGGTTTTGGAAAGCACTGTTCTCTTCTACTAGCATAGTTAATTAGGAATTGACAAACATATTTTGTAAACTTGCAATTACACAATCATTTGTCAAGTTTTTAAAAGTTATCAAGCCTTCACCCAATGTCGGTATAGGAATGCATGGAAACATAAATTGAATTTTTGGTAGAGTCTCAGTCATTGAAAAATCAAAAGCAGAGAATAAAACAAACAAACTCCAGTAGCAACAAATGGCCCTAAATTTAAGCATTTGCCACTTAGGTAGTTTTTTGGAGCTTAATTTATATGTTTCTGAAAAACATATGAAATGCATCATATAATATATGATTGTCAAAAATACTCTTTAATTTACAGCCAGTGTCCTAGATATTAACATGAACATTTTTATATTAAAAATAGTAAACCAAGTTAGCTATCTTTCTTACCTCAGATTTCTGTTAAAAAACATGTAGCTGTTATCTGGTAAGATTCCATGATACGCTCATTCAAATTTGGCAACAATAAAATGAATTGGTAACTCTTACAGGTAATCTTTGGTAGTCACAAACACATTTCATCCTGTAAACAGGTAAATGTAATGTAAAATTTCCCAAGCCTAGTGCTGACAAAAAAGACTTCATATCCTTACTAATCAAGGGTACTTATTTTTTAATGTTTTACTGTGAAGGAAAGACCCAGACACTGAATTGTGACTAATAAGCACAGGAAGTAGGAATGGAATGGAGACCTTGATGCTCTACCCACCTGAAAGTTTTCTGTGTTCTTCAAAATGTACATAATGCACACTTCCCATGTAATTGGGCATCTTGTACTGGAGCCTGATCTGTAGGATTCTTTCAGTGGATTCTGTTAGCTTATCCCAAAGGAGATGAAATATATGGGCTTCAATAAGACCCGATCTTTAGATAATACTGACACTCTACAATGCGCTAGCTGAGCATTATTCTTCACCTTCTCCAGCCCTGCAGCTTTTTCCATGCACCTCATCCCCCACAGCCACCACCTACACAAACAATGCTCCCTTCTGAGTGCCCTCTCACTCATCTGAAAGCCAAGAAAGCACCATCGTTTAGTAGACAGATGGATTTTTGAATCAAATCTTGACAGGGGTTACTTTGTTCTTTTTGAAGAAACTCAGTGATTGGTCCCAGAGACCATTACCAGTTTCGTACTTCCATCCTTTGACTTGTACTACCTAAGATGAAGGCACACTCAAGCATGCAGAAGGGACATTCTCGAAGCTCCATAGGAAGGAGCAGAACAGTATTGCGATGGAAAGCTCCTGCCCATCAGCAATGCCACAGTGGCAGCCCAGGGATAGAAGGACTAACTACCCTAGGGTCCTTGTCCAGCTTTGCTTCCTCCTCACAGGCAGCCTGCAGAGCTGATTAAAGACTAATTACCCTTGGCCAAGCCAAGTCAGTGCCCTCAATATATCTCTCCAAAACAATTTTATGTTTCTTTTGCTTTTGTACCACAACAGGGTAGAGGTAACATCTCTTCATACCAATTTTATAAATAACTTTTGTTTTATCATCTTTTTTTGTAGAGTGATTCCATTACCAAAAAATATTACCTTTTAGAAGAAAAGTGACACCGAATTTCATCTTCATCCACACCAGATCTGCCTAAAGGGAAGAAAATTCAGAGGCTTCTGAATAGAAAGCAACCTAAATCTCTACCTGACTGTGGCGACTGAATGGTCCTGCTCGTGGAATTCATTCTAGCTGCTGCCTTGTGAATCCATTCATTTTGAGTTAATTTTTTTCACAGTTTTTTAAAATTTTTCTTTAGTTTTTAGTTGCCCTTTCTGATTTGTCTCTTTGAAAGGAACCAACTATTTCTAAATGTTATCATATCATGCTTTTCTTCTTTAAAAATGTTTTCAATGTATGTGAATGTATCCAGTATAAATCTTAATAATGTATAATATTTGGCTGGATTTTCAACTTAAAAATCTTTAAACAAAGGCAGATGAAAAAATATGTGAATGAGAAGGTAGGTATGATCTGGAATCTTCTTTTTCTGACTAATATAATACACAAAACGTTTCTTGATAAAGGAACTAAATGTGAATTGAACTGATATATCTTGATGGGGCATTTTCAATATTTTAAAGTTAGGACTAAAGGGCAGATTGTCATACTTTTTGCTCATTATCAATACTACAGCATTCTGTCGACATTAAATGTCTATTAAAGTGATGCCTTGATTGAACATTACCAACATTTTCAGAGCAGACCCAAGGAGTAGGTTATCTACTTGTTCATGTGTAACAATGATACTCTGCTTGCCAATTGAGCATTTACAAACCTATTGTTTTGATTTTATTTGAAACCTCCATTTTCCTCCAAAAAGAAGCAAGCCTATTGAAGTCTTCAAATCACAAGACCTCAGGACTCCTATAAAGAAATCAGTTTCCCATATTCAAGAAATTAGTGAGCATATATCAATTAATTTGGCTAACACTTAAGCCAAAAAGAACCTCTTATAAAAGGCCTCGATTCCTTCAGGACAATGGGCCAATATAACATGTACCAAATTCAAAGGAAAAAATCAGAGCAAGCTCCCCCTCTTGTTTTTGCTTGACACTGATGGAAACTGAATTAAGATTTTAGGAACCTGGACCTTTGAGAACATGACACCAACAGGTGGTGACCACAGAGGATAGGTACAAAGGTCTTGAAACTTGCTTAGAGCTTTGTTATGTGGTGGTATACAACTCTTAGCTTGTGGTAGCATCACAGGCAAGCATCATCATCTCACAGATGGGTGTGAGTGTATGAGTGAGCGTCTGTATAAGTGTGTACGTGTTCGTGGGTGTATGCATGTTTGTGTGTATGCACACCTTTGTGTACCTGTGAACATGTGATTGTAGACGTACCTGTTGTGTGTAACTCTGTTAAAATTTGCTTTGCATTTAATGTGCAACTTTGAAGTAGTGTAACATTTACCTGAAGTTTTTTGCCACTCGGTTTCTATGTCTTTGAGCGTGTACTTCTATCTTTCAGCAGGCTTATAGTACATGTTGCTAAACTATCTTTCTAAAGAACCGAGTTGACTTCTGTTGTTTTTCCTTGCCTACCAACCAAAGGGATTGGGGGGGGGGGCTCTTGTTTTCCCCTTATGAACTATGCTGAGAGAGAATGTGGCTTCAGTGCCAGTCACAGGCCCAGTGACTGGTCATTGCTAGAACATAACCTTTGCCAGTCCCTTCAGACTCCACTCTTATTCCCACTTAATTCTGTAATGCAGTGTAGCTTTTGTTCTTTAAAACAATGTACTCTTTAGGCAACCTTTCTTCAAGTGTGTTACCATTTCATATTCAGTTAAGTTGTTATAATCTTTTAGAATTGCAGGATGAAAAGATTATTTGGGGGAAAATGCTATATCACTTTACATATTAGGTTCAGGGGCTGCCAACAGATGGGGTGCAGAAGGCACAGCACAGAGGTAACACTTGCTGAATAAATGGAGACCTCATACACAACAGAACATACAACTAGTAACAGGTAAAAATAGTCACAGGTACAGCATAACAAACATGCAATCTTTTTAACACTACTTCTTAGTTTACAGACACAATTAATTTATTCAGTATTGTGCTATTGTGCTGGAAGAATCTGTAGAAAATGTGGAACAACATAACAGTTGCCTTCCAGCTGACAGTTTTTGAAGCTGTTAAAAAAAACCAATGATGGAACGATTTTTTGTGACCTCTACATTAATTTGGTGTCATACATAGTCACTTGGTCAGTAAAATCTAAACCTTTACAGTTCCATCAGCTTGTTACATTGGCTATTTCTGCTTCACAGACCTGCTTTGAGTCGCTCTGGTGTTGTCTTCCTTTGTAAATACTCTTATACTTTCTTCTTTGTAAACATCTCGTTTGCATTATTGGGAGACAACCTGGCAACTCTGTATAGTGTTTATATCTGACTTGCTTTTCCATAGAGCTAATTGCAATAAATGTGTTCGTGTAAGCCATTTGTGTGAAGAGTCTTTTTTTCTGCCCTGTGTATTGTTTTCTCTGCTCTATTATACAGTTTTCTGTTCTGGTAGAATTGACTGAATTTTTCCAAATGGAGCAATTGGGGTAACTTAGAGTTTGTGTTTGTCTTACAAGCATCATGTTTTTCAGTGGAGTTAGGAAAGTTAGCTAAGTCTTGATTCTCCACATGCGGAGGTGATGCTAGTGTAAAACAATTTTCAAAATGACTTAGTTGAGTTTTCTTATGAATCATGATAGTGTGTGACTAACTAGATTGGATGAACTGTTCTAGGAGACTGAGGTGAGCATTAAGGAATTCTTTGCCTCCTTCACTTGCCTCTTATCCTTGTCCTTCAAGGGACCCCAGTTTTCATTATTTTTAACCACTGGGAAGAAATATATAAGTACATGAAAATTACAACAATAGACATTTTCACACTGATGGAAGATAGAAGGATGGATTGAGTTTCATAAATGATTTAATAAATAATGTCAGCTGTATCAGAAATGAAAGATTTAAGAAACACTAGGAAAGTATGGCTCTTCCACCTACTTTACTACTTCAATTTTACCCACTTTCCAAAGTAACCCTTGCCACATATCAGAGCAAAGACAGTGTATTTGAGATCATTCGCTGCACGTAGATGAGATGGGCCATAGGTAGGAAGGTGGAATCCAGACTTGGGGTAAATTCTACAGGCTGGAATTCAGTTGTGTAAAGGTTGAGCTTGCTTAACACACCTCAGGTGATGTGTGTGAAAGAATATCACAATTGGAAGGTGCAACTAGGCTGGCTTTATCATGAGAAATAGCACAACACACATTTTAGCTTTAAAAATATAATGTATAAACAGATTTTATGAATATTATCAAGAGGACATTATCTTATGCTCCAATAGGCCTTCCAAGACAAATGGACATATCAGTGGTTTTCAGTCCATATGATTTTTGTATGCTCTTAACAGAACTTGAGTTCCCAGAACAATAGGAGCAGACTGACTGACTGACAACCAGCAGAGCTCACTCCTTGGAATTATCTGCAATCAAGAGTGTAGAAACAGAACTTGAACACTTCACTATTCTCATCTCAAAGTGACCAATCTTATTGGTGTATAGTCTCCCACACCACGGCTCTCACAATCTTCCCGCCCCCTCTTCTGCTCATTTCCCTGAGTCATGGTGGGTGAGTATTAAGGCTGCTTTAATGTTGTGAGCTTACGGGTCTTTGGTGGAAAATTGTTGGTTTCTGACACCCTGGCTTATCCTGTGTTGATTGAATGGCTGTGGCTGTGGATCTCTTATTCGTCCCATCATTCTCTGCTGGATTCCAAATGGATCCTCCATGATATGGCTGTGGTGGCTCATCTCTTGCCAGGATCTCAGCAATCTGCCTACTGTCGGATGGTAGGATTACATGGGCAACAGCTCTCTCACTGCATCCTGAAAATTACAAACACATTCTCCATTGGAGAGTGAGATCAGTCTAGGTTAACAAATATACACAATTCTGGATTACCAAGATTCTATTTTTAGTAGCCTCCCCATCAATCGCTCCCATAGTGCATATTTTCTTGTAAGCCCAAGAGCTTTGACAGAATTCTGTCTTGTTTTTGGAACCTCATGGGTCACTTTGGTCAACAGCTCAGTGAGGTAAGGAACCAGTGACTGGGACCAGGGGTTGTCAGACTGATCAATTATTCACAGGCTTAGACTGTCTCCCCTACTACTCATGGCCCCTCTTGCCAGTTGACACCCACTACTTGCTCTGTAGGTTACAGTATGCTCGTGAGGATTTTATGTTTTTGAACCTAATTTGGTTTAGCCTCATGCTTAAGCCATTCCCCTCCCCCCATCCCTAACCCCTCATTCATAACATCTCACTTCTTTCTACTAGTCTGCATAGAGCAAACGGTAATCCTGGTTAAGGACCGCATATGAGGGAGAATATGCGGCGCTTGACTCTCTGATCTTTTGAGTGTTCACTTAGTAAGATCTGGTCAAAGTCAGGCCATTTTTTCCTAAATTTTGATATATCATTTTTCCTTTCAGCTGAGTAGAATTCCATCATGTAAATCTACCACAATTTCGCTGTCCATTCCTCCATGGATGGGCATTTGGGTTGAATCCAATTCTTGGCTATTATGAATTGAGCTGCTATAAAGAGTTGTACAAAAGTTTCTGCATTGAGATGTGACATCTTGTGGATAGATGCCTAGTAGAGGGATATCTGGGTCCATTGGTAATTCTGTGTCCATTCTGTCTAGGAGTAACCACACTGCTTTCCAAAGTGGTTGAACGAGTTAGCAATCCCACCAGCAGTGAATGAGGGTTCCTTTTTCCCGCATCCTTGCCAGCAACGATTGTTGTTGGTTTTCTTTATGATTGCCATTCTGACCAGAGTAAGATGGTACCTCATTGTGGTTTTGATTTGCATTGCCTTGATGCTTAAGGATACTGAGCACTTTCTTAGATGGGGCAAGTCAATTTGTGTTTTCTCCTCTGTGAATTCTCTATTGAGATCAGTGCCCCATTTTGTGAGGGAGCAGTTTGAGATTTTATTATGTAATTTTTTGAGTTCTCTGTAAAATCTGGAGATTAGGCTTTTGTCTGAGTTATACCTGGTAAAGATCGTCTCCCAGTTTGATGGGGGTCTATTAGCTCTGAGTATGGTTTGTTTGTCAGTACAGCTTTTGAGCCTGATCAGGTCCCATTGGTTAAGTGATTGTTGCATTTCCTGGGCTGCTGGAGTTTTGCTCAGAAAATTTTTCCCTATTCCTATTCATGTAGAGTTCCTCTTATTTTTTCTTCCAGGGTGTTCATTGTTACAGGATTTATGTTGAGGTCTCTGATCCATTTGGAGTTGATTTTTTTACTCATTGAAAGGAGTGGGTCTATTTTCATTTTTTTACACATGTTTATCCAATTTGTCCAGCACCATTTATTGAAGAAGCTATCTTTGGCCCAGCGTACATTGTTGGTCTCCTTGTCAAAGACCAAATAACTGAAGTTACTTCCATTTAAAGCTGGGTCTTTAATTCTGTTCCATTGATCTGACTGTCTGTTTTTATGTCAGTACCATGCTGTTTTAGTTACTATGGCTTTGTAGTATGTTTTGAAGTCAGGCATGGTGATACCTCTATCCGAGGTCTTTTGCCCTTCCAAATAAATTTAGAGATTTTTTTTTATGTCTGTGAAGAAATAGGTTGGGATATTTATCAGCATGGCATTGAATCTGTAAATCACTTTAGGCAGGATTGCCATTTTTATTATATTGATTCTCCCTAATCATGAGCATGTGATATCTTTCCATCTTCTCACATCCTCCTCTATTTCCTTCTTGAGTGTTTCAATATTTTCCTAAGTCCTTTACAACCTTGGTTAGTGATATTCCAAGGTATTTGATTTTCTTTGAGGCTGTAGAAAATGGTACAGTCTCTCTGATGTCTTTTTCTGTCTGCTTGTCTTCTGCATATAGAAACGCTAGTGATTTTTGTGTGTTCATTTTGTATCCTGCCACATTGCTGAAGGCATTAATCACCTTAAGAGGAAACTGATACTATTCTTTGGGTCTGATATATAAAGGATCATGTCATCTGCAATGAGGGATAGTTTAATTTCTTCTTTTCTGATTTGTATCCCTTTTATGCCCTTCTCCTGTCTTATCGCTTCGGCTAGAACTTCAAGCACTATGTTAAAGATCAGTGTTGAGAGTGGACACCCCTGTCTTGTTCCTGAATTGAGTGGGAACTCCTTGAGTTGTTCCACATTGAGAATGATTTGTGTTTTAGGTGTTTTGTAAATTGTATTTATTAAGTTGAGGTATAGGCCTTCTATGCCTCTTCATTCCAGAGCTTTGAACATGAAGTGGTGTTGAATTTTGTTAAAGGCCTTCTCCGCATCTATTGAGATAACCATGTGATTTTTGTGTTTGAGTCGATTAATGTGATGTATTACATTTATCAACTTGCATATGTTGAACCATCCCTGCATCTCTGGCATTAAGCCAACTTGGTCATGCTGGAAAATATTTTTGATATAGCGTTGTATCCGGTTTGCTAGGACTTTGTTCAGTATTTTTTCATCTAAGTTCATCAGAGATATGGATCTGTTGTTCTCTTTTTTATAGCATCCTTGCCTGGTTTGGGGATTAGGGCAATGATAGCTTCATAGAAGGAGTCTGGAAGCCTTCCCTCTTTTTCTATGCTTCTAATAAACTTCAGAAAGAGTGGTTTCAGCTCTATGATGAAGGCTTAGTAGAATTCAGCTGAGAAACCATCTGGTCCTCGGCTTTTCCTTTTGGGAAGGTTTTTGTTTATATCTTCAATCTCTGTGGATGTGATAGGTTTATTTAGTGATTTTATCTGCTCTGGGTTAAGCTTTGGTAGTTGGTAGGTGTCCAAAAACTTATCCATTTCTTCCAGATTCCCTAATTTTGTGGAGTAGAGGTGTTGGAAGTATGACCTGATGATATTTCCAATGTATTCGGGACCTGTGTGATCTCCCCCTTGTCCTTTCTGATTTCTTTGATTTGGGCTTTCTCAGTTCTTCGTTTGATTAGATTGGCCAGGGGTTTGTCAATCTTATTAACTTTTTCAAATAACCAACCCTTTGATTTACCTATTTTTTAAAATCGTTTTCTTTATTTCCAATTTATTATTCTCCGCTCTGATTTTAATTATTTATTTTCATCTTGAGCTCCTTGGGTTAGCTTTTTCATCTGTTCCAATGATCTTAGGTGGGTGGTTAGGCGATTGATTTGAGACGTCTCTGTGTTTGATATGAAGGCATTTAATGCAATGAACTTTCCTCTCAGGTCAAGTTTCCATTAAATTCAGTCTATGCTTGTGTTGGTGAGCTTCATCTCATTCATGTCTTTTTCATAGTTTCCATATCAGCCATTAACTGCTTCATGTTTGCATTGCAGTTGTGGTCAGGAGTCATATTATTCTCTCTTTAGGACTGTATATTTATTGTCTCCATTTCCTTGCCATTTTCTTGTTCCATAATGGGACTAGGGGCCCTGAGTTGGGGAGTTCTGTCTTTGATTTCTGTGGGTTTTTTTTTTTTTGTTGGTTTCTTACCATGTCCAGGTAGGGGAGTGGGACTCAGGCACCCTGGGGAGTGCTGTACAGTCCGCTTTGCTTCCATTGGAAAAATCACTAGGTTTGATCTTAAACAGAGGTCTTTCCTGTTGGAGTGTTCTGTCCCCAGAGAGGCTTACATCTTTACCTGTCTGGATCCCTCTATATGTGACTGTTTAGTCTTAGAGCCACCACATAGGCCCCTGTCCCCAATTGGTTTGCTTCAGTAGAAATAGCCCCAGCACCCTGAAATATATAGCCCAGTTTTTTCCCACCTGACTGTGCCCTCCCGATGGCGCCTAAGTACACACTAGTTAAACACCTCCAGTGACTGCATAGAGAAACATTATTAAGTGCTAATTTACCACAAAGGGCTGTTTGGAAATTCACCAAAATATTTTGAAAAATATTTTGCAAACAAAACTGATCCCAGGCATAGCATGGAAGAATGTGAGAATGAGAATTTGTATGGGTAACCTAAGCATGGGCCCTAATTTATAAATGTTCAAAAGAGAAATTATGAAAAATTAATTCACAAAGTGAGGTTGGGCTGGATTCTATTTTAGAAAATCCAATTCGTTTTCCCTCCAAGATATGTATGGTAATGGATGCTGGTGTTCAGGATGCTTAAGTGTACTTCAGAGATAAGAAATGCAACTGAACTGTACAAAATGAGACAACTTCCCTCCTGTCTCTTGTGCATGATAAATGCTAAAGGAATTAGGAACTACTGTTGCATGCTACGTTGGAATTTGTCAGCAACATCAGTGCTGCACTATGTAAATGGGGAAAGCTTATTTAGAATAAAGTCTTGAGAATTTAGGTGATCACTGTTTTTGCTTACTATTAAACATTAGGGTTCATAGAACTGAACTAGAAACAGTCCCCTCCTTGACTTTTCAATCTCAGAGTTTCCATTATGGGTCTTCTATTTCACTGGTAGTCATCTGAATTAGCATTTCAATTAACAAAAGGAGCAAGAAAATACTGAAATGGAAAGCAGAGTCTTAGTGTTTATACAGAAAAACAGGAAGCTTATGATTATTACTGGGTTTCAAAATTTGCAACTTCTTAGAAAGTTTTTGATATTTCTGCATTTTCTGCACTATTTTCAGGAAATTAAATATATTTAGGCTATTTAAAATACATTTGCATTGAAACATCTATCACAGTTGTTTTAACAGCTCCAAAGGCAGATTAGGATCTATCTGCATGAATGTGCTTTTTTCCCATTGTTTCTTTCCCTTTTACGTTAAGTTTATGTTCACTTTAGGAGACAAAAAACATTGGTGGTAGAGCTTAATACTTAGAATTGTAGCTAAATATATTGCTTACAGTAGATAAAGCCCATGTAACTTGAAAACAGCTTTTGTGTAAGCCAGACTTGACATTTTGTGGGAGTGTGACAATTATACCAGGCTAACATTTAGCCTTCATGAGGTCTACTTTGGTTCCTTATTAACACTTTAGAAAATATTAGTTCATTCTATGTTGAGTTGATATTCTGAAACTGTGTGTAAATCTACCAGGAATTTTACATGGTGTATAGACCAAGTCCTACCAGGCTTTTGGTTAATTCTCACACACTTCCCTTCCCTGGAGAAATTTTAGCTTTTAAAATCCTGATAAAAGATCTAGAAGAAAATAAGAAATGATTGCGAAGACTTCTTGGTCTAGGGGTTTAAGACTGATGATAGTCCATGGCAAATGGGAGTTTTCCATATGGGAAGTTTTTTGAGACAGCGTCTTGCTAATTAACCCAGGATGGCCTTGAACTCTAAGTAGTCCAGGTTGGCTTTGGACTAATGATTCTCCTGCTGCAGCACCACTTCCTAGTACTGAGATTACAGGGGGGTACCACCAAGTCTAGTGCCATGCCATATAGGATTTGAAAAGATGTTTTTTTCTCTTCTCCTTCCCTGGTTTGACACTCTTCAAGAATACCATCCTGGGGCTGGAGAGATGGATCATCGGTTAAGGCACTTGCCTCCAGTGCCTAAGGCCCTAGGTTCAATTCCCCAGTACCCACATAAGCCAGACCCAAAAGGTGGTGGCCTTAGTGGGCTCTCTCTCTCTCTCTCTCTCTCTCTCTCTCTCTCTCTCTCTCTCTCTCTCTCTCTCCCTTTCTCTCTCTCTCTCTCTGCTTGAAAATGCATAAATAAAATATTTTTTAAAAAGAATACCATCCTTACACCTAATGCTAACAGTATTCCTTCTTTTAAATTCAGAGGCCTTGAAACAACAGAAGGGGCTTCTATTTGGGGGAAGAAAGAGGAACAACAAAAGGAGGATGGGACAGAGCAGTGAGGAGGAGGAGGATGAATAAGAACATAGCTTAATGATATAAATGATAAATGATGTGATAAAACTCATTACTTTGTATGGTAACATAAGAAAATTAAAACTTACCAATTTCCACATATATTGTAAAGTAAAACCACATCATCCTACAATTAATGAAATATGCATCTAAATTGAAGCACCTATTTCATAATCACAACTGAGAAAAATATAAATAAAAATTCAAAATATCTTCTCAAATGATTCCAACCTAAAGTTGGAGGAAATGTATATTCTGTGCTAGCTCAACATCATCTTAAGTAATGAGAAATAAAAAGCTTTAGAGAGACTTTAACCTCTGGGAAGATGGATCAGAGTTATCCTCCCACCTACACAATAAAAAAGCTGGAAACAAATATAAATAAACCCAAAATATGGAAAAAAGTTTTCAAAATATTGGGCATCAAGCAACAAAAGACTGGGATCCCAGACTGATGAGAAATTTGATGAACCTTATGATTGCCTTGGCGTATGCATGGAGAACAGTTTGAGCGTACTGGGCAGGGTGGGGGAATGTAATCTGACTTCCTGAACTGAGCAAGCAGAATGTCACTCATGATTTTTATATTTTCAAACATTGCATTAAATGTGAATATTCTGACCAATCTAGTCTAAAGAACTAATATTATAAAAAAGGATCCAAGCATGTTTCCTAGAAGAGAAAGCTTTGTAATCAAATCAAAAGTAAAGGTACAGAAAAAGGTTTGTCATGAAACACAAAAAGAGAGCTAGAATATGTATATCAGCCTCAAATGAATAGACTTAAGATGAAATTTTCTACCACAAAGACAAAGATATTTTATAGTGATAAAAGGGTGAATCCATAAAGAATATATGTGTGTATATATATATATTCACATATCTAGAGTAAAAACCAATTATATTAAGATTAGAAACTTAGAGAAAATTAATGCAAATGAAAATTGGTTATTTGAAATCAGTTAACAAAATTGATAAATCTTTAGTTATAGTAACACAAAACAGAAGCCTTGCATAAATAAAATCAGAAATTATAGAGTGGACCTTATTACTAGCATTAGAAAATAAAACTGACTATAAAAGCACACTGTGAAGAATTGTATGCAAACCAAGTAGATATACACATTTTGAGAAGGATACAAACAACCCAAACTGATGAAAATAAATGAAAATCTGTACTGATATAATCTGTACTGATATAATAAATAACAAGATGCAATTATTAATTAAACATTTGAGATGAAAAACTAAAGTCTAGGACAGAAAAAAATAAAACCAGGATAGATGACTTTGATAAAAGGTTATATTAAATGCCTTATGGACAGTTAGCACCAGTCCTAAATAAAGTTCAACCCTTAAATATGGCAAAAGAAGGTACATGCCCTAACTTATTCCATGAGGGCAAAATTCAGATACCTAATCTTTGATAGTAAAACCATACAAAGAACCTATATGACAAGCACATACACATTATATATTTATCACATATGGATATGAAAGTGTTTTTTAAACTGTCAGCAAACAATTCAGCAAAAAGACCATTATTAGGTATCTTCCCATATTTAATAAAAAAATTATTAACAATCTTGGTCAACTTTCCAAAAAGCAATTTTCCAACTCACCTTCTGAGGCCAGTAATAAGCTGATACTAAATAGTTAAAGATTCTACAACATATCTACAGAACCATTATACTCTGAACAAATACTAGCAAACTGACTTTGCTATCTATTTGTATGTAACTCTGTGTGAGTCACTGTTCTTTAACAGGAT
>PVHP010017034.1:0-35695 GCA_004024765.1 Zapus hudsonius
GTATCTCAGAATGCCAAAGAATTGGACAACTTTGACAGAAAGCATTTTCTTATCACACACATTTATTCTAGATTGAAGACAGTTCAGAGGATTGGGGAAAGAGATAGGGGAAGCAGCCCGATCACCATGTCCAGCCACCAGTGTCGGGAGAACAGCTGGGAGAGGTTTTAGCCAAAATCTCATGAGAAGGAAAGGTTCAGGTGGGAAGGAAATCCAGCCCCTCACCACAGCCATTATGCTGTGGTGTGGGCCTGGGGAGACCTTACCAGTCCCTAGAGAGTCAGAGGTCTTTCTTCTAGAATGCCATGTGGGTGAGAAAGAGACTGGGCTTTTCTTCAGTGACCTTTTTATAACTTCCACCAGGTAAGTCAGAGAGATAGCTGATTGGTCTATACCTGACCAATCAATTTTAGCATCTAGGTTTGAGCTCTGGCTAGAGACACCTCCCACTCAAGGGGAGGGGATCTATGGAGCTTGCCTGAAACTGTCCCAAATCCACTGAGTGTCCTCCTCAGTAGATTGATGGAATGCTCTATGGGAAGGAGAAATATGAAATATGCAAGCAGTAGACACTTGGGGTGGGGGCAATGTCTCTGGAACCACAAAGAAGTTTTAATTCGAATTTCCATGATGGTTAAGGGTGTTGAACACATATTAAAATATGAGTCATTTGTGTTTCTACTTTTGTAAACTGTCTTTTTATTTCATTACTTAGTTGTTTTTTTTTGTTGCTGTTGTTTAAATTTTACAGGTTCTTTTTACATTCTAGATATTCACCCCCTGTGTGAGGTTAGCCAGCCAAGATTTTCTCCCCTTCTGTTGCTTGCCTGTTTTCTCTGCAGATAATTTTCTTTACTGTGCAGAATCATTTTCAGTTCATGAAATACTGTTTGTCAAATACTGGGACCGTTCCCTGTGCTCTGGGGCCTATTCAGCCAGTTCTTGCCTATGTCTCTATGCTGAGATGTTTACTTGTATTTTCCTCTAGCTGTTCAGGTTTAAAGTAAAGACTATGATGCTCCCTGACTTGATGTTGTGCACATGAGAAACGTGGATCTAATTCCATTCCTGTACAGCTGGATTTCCAGTTTTGACAACAGCATTTGTGGATAGGCTTTCTTTCCAGTGTATGCTTATTTTGAGAGACAAATGAACCATGTCTATTGCTTTAATATAAAAAATAAATGGAAACTACGGTTTTTGCACCTTTGTCAAATATTAGGTGGCCCTCGTTTAATTAACTTATTCGGGGGTTCTCTATTCTATTAGTCTGTATGTCTGGTTTTGTGCCAGTAACTTGATGTCTTTGTCAGGATGGCTCTATAGCATAATTTGACCACAGGACAAGTACTGTGGTAACTCTAAAAGGTTTTTTTTTTTTTTTTTTTTTTGCTTTGGATTGCATTGGCTATCCCATGGTGTTTGGTGTTTCCATGTGTTTTTTTTTTTTTTTTTGCATCTTGTTCTATTTCTGTGAGGATTGTCATCAGAATTTTAATGGGGAATGCATTTTCACAATATCAGCTGTACCAGTCCAGGAACATAGATTGTCTAGTGTCTACAGTTTCATTGTTCAGTGTCATAAAGTTTTCATTATAGAGGTCTTGCATTTCTTTCCTAGGTACTTCATTGTTTTTTGAGTCAATAGAATACATTTTCCTAATTTCTTTCTCAGAAAAATTATTGATAAATTAAAAGATACTTATTTTATGTTGCTATTTATTCTGTAACTTTACTGAACATGCTTATCAGACCTGAAAGTTTTCTGGTAGAATCCACAGGATCTTTTTTAAAAAATATTTTTATTAATTTATTTGTGAGGGAAGAGAGAGAGAAAGAGAAAGAAAGAGAGAGAGAGAGGAGAGAGAGAATGGGCATGCCAGGGCCTCTTGCCAATGCATATGAACTCAGATGCATGTGCCATTTTGTGCATCTGGCTTTATGTAGGTACTAGTGAATTGAACCCAGGCCATCAGGCTATGCAAGCAAGTGCCTTTAATTACTGATCCATCTCTTTAGCCTACCTCTATAAAGTTTCTTTGTTTTTTTCCCAAGGTAGGGTCTCACTCTAGCCCAGACTGACCTGGAACTCACTCTGTAGTCCCACCTTGCCTGAAACTCAAAGCAATCCTCTACTCATCTCAGAGTGCTGGAATTTAAGGCATGTACCACCATGCCTAGCCTTCATCAAGTTTTAATGGCAGTTCAACATTTAGGTCTCTTAACTGTGAGTTCTTTAAAATCAAAACAAGTTACAGGCTTTTAACACATAATGGCACAGAGTAAATATTTCCAACTACTATGAGGCATAAGACTGGACCAATGCAAACTCAACAACCATTAGGCAAACATCAAACATCTGCAGTTCAAGTCCAATATCACAACCAGTGATTGGCTGTCTCCAGGTTTTCCAATTCCATCCATCCTGCTTGGCTGAGTAGCTGGGAAAAACTTCCATCCAAAGCCAACAGTGCTCCATGGTAGCCCTTTCACAGTCCTGGTAGATCCAAAACATCTTCAGTTCTCCATTGCAAACCACAGTCCATCTTTCCAATGGTTTCACTGGTCTATCAGGGACTTCACACACCCTATTCCATATACTGCATCTCAGCAGCAACTCTTGGAACTGTAAGTCCTTTATGACCCACTCCACACATGCATTTCCCATGCTACCAACAGCAATACCAGGTATGCAGGTCATAGCCATGTTGTTATTTCAGGGAATAATTAAATCATGACCTTGAAGAGCAGGTTCCTTCCTTTCAGCTGTCTCAGTCCACAAGAGTTTTCACAGTCTGTCATTCAGTCCTTCCTTTCCATTGCTTCAGTATAGAGCAGTTAGGCTATCTTCTTCAGGATTGCTCATGTGTTGACAATAGCAGCTTCAGTAACCTAAAGCCAGTCTCTGTGCCAGTAGGTTAAACTTGCTTTGAGTTTATTTTTTACATTTAAATCTTAACATTCTCAGGTCTATATTGTTAGCCAAGTACAGCAGTCAAATATCTAAATTCAACCTTGTCAAACTCTCTGGGCATGGGCAGCATAACACAGCTAACCTTTGTTCCAGTAATGACTTTCTCACAAAGTTTTCTGCAGTCTCTCCTTCCCCTTATGAACTTCATAAGTCAAGCCTACAAATGCAATTCTCCCTGAACTTAACATCTTCAAATTCTCATGAGAATTGTCTATAAAACTCGACTTACTGCTCTGGAAGGCATCCTCAGTTGCAAGTACCAAGGCCATGTCCATTCCTCCAGCATACACGTTCCAAAAGACCAAAATCCACACTGTCAGATTCATCTCAGCTATATAACCCCAGGTCCTGGTACCAAAGCTCTCATAGTCACCACATGCCACTGGAGTGAATCTCCAAACCAGGTACAGTTTATGGGAGGAAAGGATTTTTAAGCTACAGATCCAGGGGACGTTCCATAACTTCAAAAAAGGCAAAAGAGGCTGGCCCCATTTCAGAGGTCCAACCATCACCAGCACTATTCACTAAAGTGAGGAATTGAGGGTAGAGGCTTAGTAGAGGGATATCTGGGTCTGTTGGTAGCTCTAATGCATGTTTTTTCAGGAGCCTCCACATTGCTTTCCATAGTGGTTGTACAAGTTGGCATACCCACCAGCAGTGAATAAGGGTTTTTTTTTTCCCCATATCCTCACCAACATCTAATTTTGGAAGTTTTTTTAATGATTGCCACATGAAAACAAAAAAGACTCAAGAAGGAAATTGAAGATGACATGAGAAGATGGAAAGAACTTTCATGCTCCTGGATAGGTAGGAATTAAAATAGCATTTCTCCCAAAAGCAATATACAGATTCAATGCAATACTGTTACGGTCAGCTTTCTAGTTGCTGCTCAGAAAGAACCCAAACAAAACCGGCTTGTGGAGGAATGGGTTTATTAGGCTTACGGACTCAAGGGGAGACTCCATCCTGGCAGGGAAAGCGATGGCATGAGCAGAGGGGTGGACATCACCTCTGCTACAGCACTGGAAACAGTGGCAGGAAGGTGTGTCAAATACTGGCAAGGGGAAGCTGGTTTATAATCCCCATAAACCCTTCCCCAACAACACAGCTCCATGTTTAGAGGACATTCTTTTTGCTTTTCCTAATAGTACATTTTTGGATATAGACTCATTCTCTCTATTCCTAATTTCTTCAGGACTTTTTCTAATGAAGGCTTGTTGAACTCTGTCGATTGGGTTTTCTGAAGATTAGATGATTTCTGTCCTTCAGTGTATTTACATGGTATATTAAACTTATTGATTTACAGATGTTGACCAAGACTTGCATCCCTGGAATGAAAACAAATTGTTCATGGTATGAGATCTTACTGTGTTTTTTAATTCAGTCTGCAAGGCTTTTATTCAGAATGTTTGCATCTATGTTCATCAAAGAAATTATTTTGTAATTTCCTTTGCCTTTGCTCTCTGGTTTTGGTGTCAGGTAGGTCCATAGAAGGAGCTTGGCAGTGTTCCTCTCTTTTTCATTTTAACATTTGAGTAGTATTGGAGTTAGCAATTCTTTAAAAGTATGGTTTTCGGCTTTTCTTCATGGCTTTAACTTGACAATATATGTATAAGAATAACAAAAAATCAAATTTGACAAACATCTGGATTAAGATAGTTAAAAAAGATTTTCATACATTTTGGGGCACTATACACATTATTTTCAAAGCATCAACTATTTATTTGACTGATTCTATGCATTGTTCTTTTAGTTTCTATTTCATTGATTTCTGTCCCAATCTTTATTACTTTTTCCATTTGCTAATTTAGTCTTGTCTTCTAATTTGTTTAGAGTTTTGAAGCACATCATTATTTATTTGAGAGTGCTCTGCTTTTTGCCATTTTTACATTTATTTATTTTGATGGGTATATGTATGTATGGTAAGTGTGTAGTATGCATTTTAGTGTGTGTGTGTGTGTGCTGTCTGTGTGGAGGTCAGAGGACAACCATGACTGTCATCCTCAGAAATGACACCCACCTATTTTTGAAATTGGAGAACCCCAATTAGGCTCACCTAGGAGCTCACCAATTAGCATAGACTTACTGGCCAACCGGCTTCTGTCTCTGCCATCCCAATATTAGATTCTCTGATTTAAAAAAATGTGAAAACTTACAGCTATAAATTCTTGCCTTGGCTGTATTCCAAATGATCATGTGCTATCATTTTCACTTGAAATTCCAGGAATTTCTAAAAGTTCTTCCGTTATTTCTTCAATGAAACACTATTCATTCAAATGTGTATTCTTCCATTTCTAAATATTTGTGTAGTCTCTGATCTTTCTCTCAGAATTGATTTCTAAATTTACTCCACTGTGATCTGATAAAATACATGAAATTATTTCAGTTGTTTTGCTTAAGTTTTGCTTTATGGTCCACAATGATCGATTTTAAAGAAGATTCCATGGGCCTCTGAGAAGAATATGTATTCCCCATATATTGCATGAAATGTGTAGATGCCTCTTAAATTCAGTTAACCTATGGTATAATTTATCTTTGAACTTTCTTTGCTGATTTTTCTGTTGGAAGATGTATCCACATATGACAGTGGGGTATTGAACTCTCCTGCTATTATCGTTGCAGGACCTATGTGACTGTTTTGCCCTATTGTGTTAGTTTTATGAAAGTGAGATCCCCAATGTTAGGTGCTTCCATATGTATAATTATTATATTTTCTCAATGTATTTTTATTAATACATAATAAATAATACATAATTAATAATTAATACATAATGGCTCTCTTTATATCTTCTGACTAGCTTGGGATTGAAGTCTAATCAGTCAGATATGAGAATTGCTACTCTGGATTGCTTATGGTACTTGGTTATTAGTAGGCTACTTTCTATCCTTTGACTCTTAGTTTTGGGTATTTTTCCAAGCTAGGTCCATTTCCTGGAGGCAATAGGTAATAGTATCATCTTTATCAATCCAGTAATTAGTGTTTATCTTTTTATTGGTGAGTTGAAGATATTTGTGCTTAATGTTTTTAAGGAGGGAATTTTCCAATTCCTATGATTTTGTTAGTTGATATTCTGATTGGTTGGATTATTGGTATTTTTCTTTTTCCTCCCATATTAATATTAAGGTTTTGCTGTGTTCAACATGATTGATTCCTCCATGACTCTTATATGTTCACTGTTATTCTTTCATGTATTCTCATGGAAGAGACTATCATTTTTCTCCCTCTATATGGTATTTTAAAATAATTTTCTTCATTTTTGTTTTAGTTGTCATTAACTGTCTTAGTTCGTGGTTGTTTTGAAATGTTCTTATTTCTCCATGAATTTTATGAGATAACTTTGCTGAGTATAGCAATATTGGCTGACTATATATAAATATTTTTTCTTTAGGACTTGAAATATATAATTCCATGATTTCTTTCTTTTAGGGTTGCTAATTAAAGTTCTGATGTTAGTCTGAGATTTCTGCCTTTGTTTGTGAGTTGATGATTTTTTTCTTAAAGCTTTTAGTGTTGTTTCTTTGAATTTTGATATGTTGACTATGTTGTGGAGAGATTCTTTTATGGTCATGTGTACTAGTGTTTCTAAATGTGTTTTGTGTTTGAATTTACATTTCTTTCCTTCGTCCTTCCTTCCTTCCTTCCTTTCTTTTTCTTTTCTTTTCTTTTTTTTTAAGGTAGGGTCTCAGGATGGCCTTGAACTTGAATTTATGTTCCATCCTCCTACCTCTGCCTCCTGAGCTGGGATTAAAGGTGTGCACCACTATGCCGAAAATTGAATGTTCAGAAATTTTTCTGCTATAATTTCATTGAATAAATGAAATTTATTTTGACTCTATCTTGACTACCTTTAGCCTATAGATTATTAGTTTTGGTCTCTTGAATGTATACCAGACTTCTTGCAAGTACTACTCATTTGTTAAATTTTTCCTTCATATATGTCTAAATGCATCATTGTCTAGACTTCATCTTCCACCCCAATGTTTGTTCTGCTTGGCCTTATCTGGTCATGGCGCTCTCTGGTGTGGTTATTATTTGATTAGTTATTTTTTTCATTTCCAGTATTACTGTTGGCTTCTTTTTTATTGTTTCAATTTCCTGGCTGAAAATTTCCTCCTTTAAAAAAAAGTTTCTCTTTCAAGTTACTAACCATTTTATTCACTTTTGTAATGTTCTTGTTTAGGTTCTGAATTAATTTCCTCAATTTCTTCTCTTGAAATGAGTCATGCTAGACAAACTTTGCCAACTAATTTACATACCTCCCACAGGTATCTCTTAATCCAATCAAATTGGCAACAGAAATTAAATACAACACCTGGGCTAGAAAATAAATTTGACAATTGGTAGAAATTATGCTTATATGTTGGAGATAGGAAAATAAATTTGTAACTACAGCTTGTAGCAATTAAATTGCAAGGTTGATTTTGGCAGACAACCACTAACACTGAGTTAAGAATGACATTTGTCCTTTATTCTTTGCAGAAATGCAGAAGGATGAAAGATAAAATGAATTAAGCTGTAGGCATTTTTTGTGCAATTTTCTTGTTAGAGCTGAAGACATGATGATGGTACCACAGTAGCTGGAGAAATTCCCTCATTTCCATGGAAATGTACAGTACAGTTCCAAATCTCAGGTAATAAGAAGCATTATGGAACACTGACGGGTGCCCAGCATTAGAAAATCAGTCACAGCCACACTGTTTTTTTTTTTTTTTTGAATCAGTGTCCAAAGTATCTCAGACAGATCTCCAAATCACTGTATGCAATATAAATAAGGACGCCTTTTAAGCTGGGATCCTGCCGCTTGCAACTGCTGATTGCTAGGATTCCAGGCATGAGTCTCACATCAAGGACAAAGTGCTGGGGATTGAACACAGGGCTTTTTGCATATGAGGCACCTGAGCTATATCCCTAGCCTCATATTTGCCTTTGAAATAGATTTCCTTTTTATGCTTATTGCTGAGTTTTAGTGGACAAAATAGGCCATCCAGAAACTAATATGCTAACCAATTGTCCAGTTGAGACTAAAATCCAGGTTAAAGATCTTTCAGATCTCTACCAGTTAACATTTTGTATAAAAGTTACATTCTAGGTAACCTGAATCTAAAATGGTGCTTCTAGCAATTTCCACCCTTCTAGCCATCTTTATATTTCCCCTTTATCATATTATTTTGTTTATATTATTATCATATGATGTACTTTTAATTATCATATGCATTATGATTCACTACTAACATATGTAAATATATGTATATATGTATATATATGAATTTGTAACTGTCCATGTTCCCAACTTTTTGTGTCTACCTTTTGCTCTTTCTTGATTTCCAGACTCATGAACAAGAGCATGTGACCCCCAAGCAAGTGCCCAATGCCTACTGATTGCACACATATGCAAATAGCAACTTGTTAACAATAAGCACTTTTATAGGTCTTCACTTTTGTAATTGTGATTGTCCCCTTGTAGATTTTATTGGCATTTGCTTCAGCTATTAGGGTTATTTTTTAAAATTTATATGAACTTTAGTTTAATGCTGAGTTTCAAAGTTTGACACCTAAAGAATAAATATCTAATAAAAATGTGAAAAAAGAGTTTAATTGGGGATAACAACTCATTGTTTGCCCACTAAATATTGTAACTTATTATGGACAATAAAAAAGTTTTGCCTTAAGTGGGAGATAATAAGCTGACATTAATTCAAAATATTTCACAGAATGGATAAGAAAATGTGTATATGATGCTAGTTTGGACAGGGACACAGAGGTCATTTAATGAAAAATGTTTTAGTAAAACGTTTATCAGAAAATTGCTTGATCATTTTGAAATTTGAAATGTTATATCTTAGCTTCAATGTTTCACTTTAGAATGACTATTGTGCCCACAAAGATTTATTTTTTACTTAGAACTTTCATTTCTCTATCTTGAAAGATTTTTTTTTTCAAAGAGGTTTGTGACTATGTCTGTTGGCCTCTTCAAGGTGATGAAACAAAAGATGTCTATTATTTGGATGTTCAACAAGTGTTGGAATTAGCCTCAAGAAAATTTAATATTTCAGGTACAATATCAATGCAAGAATAATAGCTTTTTTCATTTACTGCTGTCTGCCCTGGTCTTGAACTTTGAAACCAGTCTGACTCACACCCCCGAGTCCTCCGGGAAAGAATGCCGCTCTGTTTGCATCAGCACCTCACCCGGAGCTGCTCTTTGTCCAGCTCTTGCCCTATGGCATCTGCCACTGCTGCCCATACTGAGTGTCAGCCCGCTGACCCTTCCTCGTCCAGTTCTGGCTCCATGCTCCTCCCTCGGTTCCAAAGATGGACTTAAAGGATGTGGACTTCAGAGGCTCTGCAGACTTGGCAGAGTTCATTCAGCCCCAGTTCTTTCAGTGTCTGGTCCTCTGAGGACAGACTTTGTTTCAGTTTTCCAGATCCAAATGCTTAGGCTCCTAGGGTGGGTGTTTCTCCTTCCGGGAGGAGGATTCATTGTCAAAGAAAGCTGAGATTGGGATCATTCTTTACTTCTTACAGCCCCAAATCTTAGCTGATCTCCTAGGCAAGCCTAGCAACAGACCATCTGAATTGAAATATTAATTATACTATTTTAGACAGACCTAAGAGCTGATCAGCAAAATGGTTTGACTTATTTATAATTGTGCCATGGAGTTTTGTTTTGCTGTAGTTTTATCCTTTCTGTTCTGATTACAGTGAACAGAAACAAGGACGTGGACATCCATGGGCAAATTTACTTCAAGTTATTTCTTGTGAGAAAAATGGGTATAAATGAAGAGATGGCTCCTGGCATAGAAATGTAATATTTCATTATTGCAGTAGAGGATAGAGCAAGTTGTAGATCGTGAATTTTGAGATACATAAAAGTTGACTAGAAAACACAATTTGGGATGTATATTTATTTTCTATGGCCTTTATAGCATGGGCAATCCATCCTTTGTTTATCTTCCATAGACAGTATGACTCAGAACTTTTGTTAAGGAAGGAAGAAGGGCCTAGTTTAGTTCACAGTTTAAGGATATAGTCTATCATGGAAGAGTAGGCATGGGGTAGGCATATGAGATAGCTGGTTATATCACATTCGTGGTCAGGAAGCACACACACACACACACACACACACACACTTGTAATTTGTTAATATTCAACACCAATATCTCCTACCCACTCCCACTAATCCCTCTTCCCTATCAGTTCAACTTTATTGTTATATGTTCCTTTTCTCTCTTCCTTTCTCTCTATCCCTCTCTCTCCTTCCCTCTTTTTCTGTCTCTTCTCACTCTTCTCCTTCCTTCCTTCCTTCCTTCCTTCCTTCCTTCCTTCCTTCCTTCCTTCCTTCCTTCTTTCTTTCTTTCTTTCTTTCTTTCTTTCTTTCTTCTTCTTTCTTTCTCACAATGAGTTTTTGGGTTGCCTAGGAGCATGAGTAGAGGATTATCTACACGAACATGGGCATGTTACTATTGGTTATAACACTGATGAAAATGTCTGGGTCCGTGGGTTAGTCAGGGAGTTGCAGCACGCATCAACTCCCTGTTCACCCACAGGGGCTGGGTGAGCAGAGACTTGGAATAGCTGTGAGCCGAACGAGAGACGAGGACTCTCGGGAGAATGCGGCAGTGGGCAGTTCTCATTTTATTGTATAGAAAGCAATTGCTTATATAGAGGAAAGTCAGAGGTAGAAGCATAGGAAGCAAGATCTGTGAGCATCTCATGAGTTTTATTGGTAGGGGCCAGTATCCTTTGGATACCTAATTTGCATAGATAAATTGAGGGGGCTACATGACTCTATACATGGATATATAGAGAGTTGTGATGTCAGCAGAGGAAATGTAACCTTATTGTTTAGGTTTGTTTATTGCAGTTGGATTAAGTTAGGCTTTGAACTGCTTGCTTTTATCTCAGGGGACAGCTGTGGCCTGCCTGGGGGCTGGAGTGTTCAGGATTGCTAAGATTTATAGGGGCCTCAACTTCCTTATCAGAAGGAGGTAGTCCCAGAAGCCTGCCAGACTCAGCAAAACCCTACTTCCTCCATGCCCCATTAGCAGGGTACCACACAGAGGCAGGGAACCCCTGTCTGGTAAGGGGACCCAGGGCAACCCTGAATGGGGACCAAGAACCCCATCTTCACTGGAAAGTCCTCCCTAACCATAGGCCCTTAGAAAGGCTACACCTGCCAAACACTCACCAACATAGCAATATTTGTCTCAGTAGACCAATAATGATCTCATTCTCTGCTGGAGACTCTATTTGTATTTTTCAGAAAGCTATATGAACCGGGGACAAAGAGACATGAATTGATGGGGGGACACCCAAGCAGGAGACCATTCACCTCAAATTCACCATTTAGAGCCCTAACACAACCTCTAAGAAAGTGAGATGGTAAGCAAAAGAGCTATTCCCACAACAAGGCATATAACTTTGTTGGGCACTGCTTGTTGGCAGTGCTAAATGGGACACGGAGGACAAAGGGTTAACAATGTTTGAACAGGTTTGAAACCCAGGTGGTAATCCAGTAGGAGTTTCCCAGCTTCATTGTCAACCCTGACTCCCAACCCCCCAGGGAAATTTGCTGAACAGGGGCAGAAAGAATGTAAGAGTCATGGGGGGGGAGAATAATTAATTGATGAGAGAATGTCATCATGGATTCAATGGCTTTATCTAAGAACCTATGATACTGAGCATATTGTTTTGTTTAACATATGTAATTTTAAGCCAACAGAAACGTTACAAAAATTAAACAACCCTCTCACTAAAATGGTGCATTGATTTCAACAGATTATTCACAGAGGAGGACACACAAATGGCCTTTTCTCATTTAAGAATGTGCTCATCATCCTTCAGCATCACAGAAATGGAAATCAAAACTACAATGAGATTCCACCTTACTCCTGTCAGAATGGCAATCATAAAGGAATCCAACAACTATAGTAACTGGCGAGGATGTAGGGAAAAGGAATTGCAGGGTTTATGCATGTGCCAGTGGATCTGGGCAGGTGTCTCTTTCTGCATCCCCTGCTGTGTCTTGCAGTAGCAAGCTCAGGGGTGTTTACAATGCTGTGTCAGAGGTGTTGTCTACCCGCTGCTCATGCCATCATTTTCCCTGCCAAGATGCAGATTCTCTTTAAGCCAAAATCAATCAATTTCCTCCAAAAATTGCTTTTGTTCAGATTCTTTCTGTGCAGTAATGAGAGATGTTAACTACAATATGTACCAATATTTTGAATATGCAGACCCCTTTTTTCTTAGTGTGCCCAAAATGAGAGATATTAATATTTTTAAGTAGTCTTTCTTTTTTATATTTTATTTTATTTATTTTCTTTATTATCCATAATTAGATACACTTAATGAGCTAATAATTTGTTGATGTCCCCAATTACCTTATTTCCCACTTCCCAGACCCCAATCAGCTGGGTACCATCCTCCATGGGAAAACTGGATCAGTCCATCGGGTAGGAGTTTCTGCGTAGCCTGGGAGTCAACTGGGTTCCACCCCCTTTTGTATGTTGTTACTGAGGGGGGTGGTGTCTCTTAATATTCTCTTCCACCATGGCTCTTACACTCTTTTTGCCCCCTTTTACTTTTATAAAAATATGAATAATATTTCAATGTGATATTAATATACCAACTATAGCAGTGGAATATACCTACAGTACTCAGAACAAAATCTTGGTTCATATGTTGATGATTAACTGCATTTACCAGATCTAGGAAGCAGGATTAGGAATTCTTATAGACATCCTTAGTGGACACATGCAAAGTGGAAGTATTTAGGGCTTGCCAAGTCATAGGTCTTGACAGTATGAGTGGCCTGGAACATTGTATTTCTGCAACCATAATTTAAAATATTTGCATAGTGCTAAATGGATCTTGAATTTTAGACAAAGGCTTTATTGCATGTGTGAATGACATACTCATTTACACTCATCAGTCAGTTATAAAGTATGTGGCTTTGACTGACTTTCAGACCAAATAATAGGAAATAGGGTTATTCAGAATGCATCTCCATATTCTAATCAGACTTGTGTTTTTCTATATCACCTGGCAAATTCTAGGAACATATATACCTCTCACAGGTTGGAAAAACTAGGAAGAGGGTTGAACATTTCACAAACAGGATTCTGGAGAAATGCACAAGCAAAACACTAAATCATGCTTCAGAAAACATGAGCAGTGCAAATTCTTGGGCTCTTTAGAGTTAATACCCAAAACCATGAGATAACAGAGGCCTTGGTTACAGAACTGCTGCTGGTCAGGAGCTGCACTGTCAGATGCAAGAGCAAGGAATGTGTGTGTGCTGAGTGGTCATCTAGCCCACATTGGAAACAGTATGTTCGGAAATTGGGTTTGAGCAGATCAAACTTTATACTGATGTCTCATTCCCATGCAGATTTTACCTGCACTTACACCTCTTTTTATTATGGAACTTAGATTTTTGTGACAGAGATAGGGTGGTCCTTAAAACGAAATTTGGAGGAATAAAAGCACACAGAAATTCAAAGCTACTCCCATTCTTTGTGTTAGATGAAGGTAAACTGTTGCTATACTAAACAGTTCTCTGAGGATTGCCATAGAGAACACAAATAAGGGAAATATTCTTAGTGGGCAGGGCTTCATGCAATAGAGGTGGCCCTGAACAGATAAACCACCAGAAGTGGAAAAATAAATCTCTCCTATGGTTGGTCAGAGATTTAATAGAAACTTGGATGCAACATTTACCATAAAGAGATATAGAAAAGAAAATATAAGTGATGTTCTGGATGTGAACACATTGTGCAGATCTTTACATCTGTCTAGTGTTGGGAAGAACATAGCTGACATCCTGGAGTTAGTGAAAAGTGAGGAAGAAGGAAGGTGCTGACCAATGGCTTGCAGCCAGCTTGTTTCCTACACCATACATGCATATAAGTGATGGCTAGTGAGGTCCTTATGAGTCCTGCATTTGCCCAGTCATGGGGATTAGTTATCTCCAAAGTAACATAGATACTGGAGCTTACAACTTTTCAGATACAGATATCGATATCAACATATCAATATGAATAATCTCTCTGGGAGATGACACAAACACCTCATAGGATAATAATTATTTTAGATCCCTTTTATTTTTAGTGAGTTGGTGATTTGTCTTTCCTGAGAGGGACACATTCTGTGAATCATGGATGTCCTTTTCCTGCCTTGGGTATCATGGCCAACTTTAGTATACCAGCTCCCAGGATGTCTGGATTCTAGACATGGAAACTGACATAAAATGTCCTTTGACAAGTTAATTTTGTATTACAATCATGATATATATAATTCTTATCTTCTTTATAAATTAGAAACTTTGGGCACATGACCAAGTAATCTAATACATTTCTATTAGCTAAGGGTATCAACAGGGAAGTTCTGCCCAAAGAGCATGCCTGAAATTTTCATAGATAAGCAGCTGAGGGGATTCCTTGGGGATCACAGTCTTTAGGGTGCTGGTGACATCCTTGGAAATGAGACTTGTATCTTGAAAGTAGGGATAGTAAATGGTGCTGTGTCCTCACTAGTGAGACTGTATTGAACTAGGAAACTAGCAAATGAAGTGGCTTATTTTTGCATCGTTTACAATTGTGGAGGTCAGCCCCCAAGGTATGTACTTGCATGATATGATTAAATAATGCATGTACTATGTCTGTTTATACTTTGTAGTAGTGACACCTAGTTCTCTCACAATTTACAATTGTTTTACCTAGATTTCTGAATTCTCCATTCAGTCGGAAAAACAATGTTGTGGATGCAAAATGAAGAGCCCAAATGCACCTGACATATTAAATCATTTTCTTTTTAGTAGTGGAACAGAAGCAAAACATAATAATTCTTGATGTTTTTTGAGGTATGGTCTCAATTCAGCCTATGCCTACCTGGTTCTTACCCTGTAGTTCTAGGCTGTCGTCAATCTCATAGCAATGCACTCATCTCTACCTCATGAGGGCTTGGATTAAAGGCGTGCATCACAATGCTTGGCAGTATGGTCATCCTTAAATCAATGAGTTCAGAAAATTGGGAGGAGAGGCTGGATATAAAACAAAAATGGAATTTCTCCTGAGTTCTACCTTTAGTTTCTTTGTATTTGTCTGGAGTGAGTCACTTATTCTATCTCTGGGCATTTTATATTATAGAAAATGTTGAGAGTCATTCCTGACATCTCTCTCTCTCTCTCTCTCTCTCTCTCTCTCTCTCTCTCTCTCTCTCTCTCTCTCTCTCTCTCTCTCTCTCGTCAGTAGTGGTAAGGGTTCCTTATATCATTTATGTAATGGACCAGATATTTAAAAAATAAAGTTTAGTTTCAAGAAGTGATACAGAAGACAGACACACACATACAAAGAGAGAGAGACAGAGAGACAGAGAGAGAGAGAATAGGTATAACAGGGCCTCTAGCTACTGCAGTCAAACTCCAGATGCATGCCCTACTTTGGGCATCTATCTTTCCATGGATACTGGGGAATCAAATCTGCATCACTAGGCATTGCAGGGAAGCACCTTAACTGATGAGTCATCTCTACAGTCCTACAATAGTACAATTCTAAAGAATCATTAAAGTATCTGTGTGGGTAAAATATCAAGCATTGGGTAATGAATACAGATAGCTTTTTGTAAAATTGGAGAAAGTTTATTTAACCACTCAATTTTTTAAATTTTGTATTTTTGTGATAGCTTCTCATGGAGCTCCATCCTGGCCTTGAACTTGACATATTGCCAAGGATGAACTTGCACCACTCATAATGTCCTTGTATCTTCCTAAGTGCCATCATAAATGATATCAGGCAAATATTTTTCCACATAGTTTGTTTTATTATATATTATTTCTTTACTTAGATACCACAAACAATGAGTATTCTCCAAGTGGGTGACTTTTGTGACTACAACCTAGAGGAGATGGTTGAGGTCAGGTTATGCAGTGACTGTTCTTGAAACATACCACACGGAGCCTTTTGCAGAGTATAAATCCATAGTGTCTGGACAGATGTAATTTTTTGTCACAATTTCCACCTTCCCTTCTATGACATCATTTTTTGTAAAAAGCAAGCATAGATGTTTTGAGTCAACAGCACTCTAAAGAGCTTTGCCATAGGGCTTGTCCTCATATGGGATCCACTCACAGCCATTTGCATCCTCCTTTTTGCCATGACTATACTGTGGTCCCACTTCTTGATTTTATTTGTAACACACAGCTCTTGTTCACCATACTCTCCTCCCTCACCTGAAGGGCTCCCTCTAGTCATCCTGCCAATGTCTAGTCACATGTTCCACCCAGGAATTACTCCCTTGTTTCCTGCCTCCTTTTCTTTCTTCCCACTGTCTCTCCCCCCCCCCCAGTATCCCCTCTTAAATGTCATTTATAAATAAGCTGAAAGTGTTCACTGTTACCCAAGCCAAGGATTATCCAGTATAAACTCTGATTGTCACAGATACACCGAGTATATTTTCTTTCACCATAAAGGAACACTGTGGTTGAGTTGCGGTTATGAATACTGATTTCACCCTGAAGAGAAAAAGAACAGAGGGTGAAAAAGTGTAGATCTACCCAGGTACGTTAGACTGACTATCCAGTGAGCTTGACCAACCTACCTGGTTGTCTCCCCATTGCTCAGAGTATAAGCATGTCTTGGCACCATATTTGAATTATTTTTAAAATATGGGTTATGGGGATCAAATTCAGTCATGCTGGCTGTCAAACAGTTTACTGAAAGACCTATTTCCTTAGCTGATCTGTAATTCTCTTTCTGTGTGTAATTTATATTTAGTCTACATAACAAAAAGAAAGCAATGATATTTTGCTTGGCATTACTGTGTGACTAATATTTAAAAGTTTTCTTTGAGGAAGTTGCAGATGTCACATGTTTTTCTTTCTCATGTAGTGAAACTCAGTGTCCGGCTGGCATTTAACTCATCATTTGACTTGTGAAATTGTTATCTGCATTCTTACTTCAGTAGTAGAATGGCCAAGTGTGGTAGATTGTTTAAATGTCTCCCAATAGATTCCAAAGTGCATTAAAAAATTTTAATAATGCTTCTGGCTGAGGAGGTGTCACCTAGACTGGATCCTAGGCTTCAGCCCTATGGTTATTCTTGAGTGGATGTGAAATTCCAGATATACATATGCAAATAGCTGTCTGGAGTTCCTGCTGTTTGCTAGTTAGTTGGAGTGTGCTTACTTGCTTTGGAGGTGCTGGTGATGGGTTTCTCTCTCTGCTTGCATCTTTGAAAGGGAGCCAGCCTCTTTCAGTAAATACTTTCATCCCAAAACTGTGCCTGGTATAAAGATTCATCCCAGTGGTGTGAAGCTGACTAGGACACCAAAGAAATAAAACACACATTAATAGGCATTAATTAGCCTTCATGTAATACAGGGCAGAATCTCTCTGAAGAAAGATAGAAATGATATTAGTTTTCTTGGGGACCAAGAAAGGTATGATGAAGCAACAACAAGAGTGAACAAAAAAGTACAGTTGTTGCCCAATAATATGCTTTTTGTTATCAGCTAGTGACACAGTGTATACTCCCCAGTTGCTGTTTCTGCTTTGGGACTTGGCAATGTTGTTACTTTTCATCTTCTCATGAGTTTATGACCTTTTGTGTTTTGTGAGATTTAGCATTTAGAGTACCATGTTTATTGTGAAAGAAAAGAAACACTTAGTTTGGACAACTTGGCTCACTAATATTACACTTCTCCTTTTACTCAACCAGAAGAGTTCTAAAACTTTTTAAAAATGTTAGGAGTGAAAGACTTTTGGTACCTGGGAGAAGCAGACTGCTACATACGAGAGGACATCAGCCTGAAACTTAACCAAATACATTTTCAATATTAGAAATTATCAGCAGATTGGCTAGGGAGAAGGTAAATGGCATACCATGATAAGACTTATTCATACAGTGTTTCTAAACATTAACAAGAAATAAGTTATCAAATGAGGGACTATTTGTATTTCTCATAGGGTATCTAAAACTCCAAATTTGCTTTGTGATTGCTCCTGTTTCCTTAAGGCCTAAAACAACCTTGACTGAACTGGGCATTTTGTCAGACTGAAGTAGTTAGTGAAGTAGACTTTTCTCATTTTAGTAAGAAAAGTATTTTCTAATAGGTGGAAGATTAGATAGAGTAATTGGAATTTTTTTTAAATGATGACAGTATGTCAGGGACTATCTAGTGGCCAGTCTTTCACTTCTGAGAGAAATCACAATTATAGCACATTAGTACTTCTGACACCTGCCACAGCCCATTGAGATGATTATTTTTACCTCATTATTGTGCGGGCAGGAACTTGGGTGGAAGTGGGATCAAAATTCCATCAATGCTTCCTGATCCCTACACCTCAGACTTATTTTCTTTGTCCCCATTTTCATTGATTTTCTCTTCCCCACTCTTTTTGTCTTTCCTACATTCACCCTTTGAACCATCAAAAATTTAAGAGTTCTTGACACACATGGGTAAGAATTAATTTCATTCATAACACCATTTCTTCAGTACTAGAATAGAATTCACAACTTATAAACATATTTTAAACAAGGTTTCTGAATTTAAGCTTAATGTACACAAAAGCCCTAACGGGGTAACATTTGGTAAAATATAAAATTATTTCATATAAAATTTTGCAATCATTCTTTTTTTATGCTTCTTTTTTCATCCTCTTTTAACCCTAACTCCCAATTCCTCACTTACCACCATGCACTGATCCATATTGTTTGACACTGACTCGTACCATAACTTCCTCATTGATCAGTAGAGTGCTCATTCTGAGTGAAATTGGACCTTCCCTGTAAAGGCAAATGAAGCAGAAACACAAAGTCACCTGGAAGTCCAGGCCTGCAGCATCCTGGCAGAGAGGGGCAGAGAACTCATTGGAGGCCAAGTGTGGGGAGACAAATAAAGTTCCAGAATTTCCCTTGGAAAGCTCCCCTATAAGTGTCTATCCAAGGCACACTTATCTAACAGGGTTGAAACATGAAAGGCAGAAAAAATTGCCAGTCCAGGTGACCTACTGAGTGCAGGACCTAGGCTGCCAAAGAACCATTTCCTTCTCTATGATTTCCCAGTAAATTTCCATGCTCTGGTGTATGCGCAGGGCATTACTTCTTTGCTTGGTGTATTTCAGCACATGGTGTACTCTATGCATATCTTACAGAATCATCTCTGAATTCACCAGTACACTTAAGAGAAGGATACAGTGCCCTAAAGTATCATGCATTTATCACATTGATGAACCCAGGCTTATAATGATGACTAACTTCTCTCACTCAACTTTGTTTTTGGACACATTGTTCAACAGAATTAAACTGAGGGCCACAGCAAGTTCTACTTAGTCAAATAAATGCTCGATCCCATCTCATGTTCATGAGGTTTTACCCCTCCTCCCATATCTCTTGGCCCTCTCTGCCTTTCTTTGAGAAATACCCATGCTTTGTAGATGTTATTTCTTAATCAAAATTCTGTGGATTTGTTACTATATCTTGGTACTTTTTTTCCCTTTGTGCTAGAGTGAGACTCATTTCAGTCTTCTCTCTGAAACTCAATGCTTTAATGTCATCAAAGAAATAGAATCCCAGGAGTGTATGATGAATCATTAGGTAAGAACAGTTGCTGTGCAACATGAGGGCTTGAGAAGGCCAAAGATTGATCCCCAGCATCCTTCTAAAATGTCTTCATGACCACCGGGGCCACCACCTTGTGGGTCTGGCCTATGTAGATCCTAGGGAATTGAACCAGAGGCCTTAGGCACTGGAAGCGAGTGCCTTAACCACTGAGCTATCTCTCCAGCCCTGATTCCTCCTGTTTTCTTAAAGCCTAAAGGCAACTATGACTGAAATGGACATAAAGTCAAAGATTGAGGTAGTTTGTAAAGGGGTTTTGTCTCATTTTAATAATAAAAGGATTTTCTGATATGAGGAAGATAAGATGGAGTAATTGGAAAAATTTAAAAATAATATGACAGTATGTCAGGGATTATCTAATGGCCAGTCTCTCACTTCTGAGAGAAATCACAATTGAAACGCATTTGTACTTCTTACACTTACAACAGTCCATTGAGATGTGTGTGTGTGTGTGTGTGTGTGTGTGTGTGTGTGTGTGTGTGTGTTTTAGCTCATTATTGTGTGGGCTGGTGGCAGGGACTGGGGTGGAAGTTGGATCATAATTCCAATAGTGCTTCCTGATCCCTATGCCTCATTCTTATTTTCTGTGTTTGTCCCCATTTTCCTTGCTTTTCTCTTCCACTCTTTTTTTCTTTCCCTATGTTCCTATGTTCTTTTTGTTTCATTAGCAATTATGGAGGTCTGGTCATAATGTATGTACATGCATGATATTACTAAGAAATGCATGTACACAGTCCTTTTATACCTTATAGCAGGGCCTCATGGTTCTCTCTCTCAGTTTATTTACCTAGCTTTCTGAATTCTCCTTAGATTCAGAAAGACAACTGTGTGTATACAAAATAATGAGCCCAAATTCACCAGAAATATTGAGTCATTTTCCTTTTAGTAATGGGAAAAAAGCAAGATATAATGATTCCTGCTGATTTTTGAGATGAGGTCTCACTCTAGCATAGGCTGACCTGGTACCTACTCTGTAGTTCCTGACTGTAGTCAACCTCATAGCTATCCTCCAATCTCCACCTCCTGAGTGCTGTGATTAAAGGTGTGTACCCCCATGACTGGCAGTATAATTATTATTGTATCAATGAGTTAAGATAACAGGGAGGAGAGGCAGGACATAGAACAAAAATGGAATCTTGTTGGGCACTGCTTGTTGGCACTGCTACTGAGGGTATGGAGAACAATGGTTTAAGGGTGTATGAGTCAGTTGAAACCCTGATAATTCGGTAGGCATTTCCCAGCTCCATCCATCCTGACTCCCAACCCCCATGTGCCAGCCTCAGGAACCAGCATTTCCATCTCAGCATAACTGGCATTGGGTATCAGAAAAACTTCCTTGTACCCATTTCCTCGGACCGTGGCTAGAATCACATACTTCCCGCCACTCAGCCCCCCTCCCCAAAATTAGGTATTCTCAGGTTGTCCATACTAACCTATCCCAGTGCAGGCCGCTAACTCACCATCCCACTTAACCAATCCAATTTTCTCTACCCTATTCCCCATCCCCCTGACACCCTTTTCCCTATAAATTTAAGTTCCCCCAATTGAATAAAGAACCACATGGATATACTATACACATCTGCTCACATCTGTGTCTCTCTGGACCCCCATCAGCCCCCCAGTTCTGTGGACCCCAGCCCTGAGACAGTGGACAGCTCGCTCAGCTCCCACCGCTTCTCTGTTTTCCCTCTTCGGTGGCCAAAGGCACCCCTGGAGGCGAAAACAACATCTTGGTGCCCTGAACGTGGGGCTTCCACAGACTGAACAGCGTTCACCTCTGCAGGACACGTAAGTTCCCCATAGTAAGGGAAAATTGGGGATCTCGACTCCAAACTCTCATTCCCTACTTTGTTTTTGGTCCACGCCATCGCGAGGGACTTTCCTGAGGTGAAAAAGCAACTGATTTCTCTCAGCTGAGGCTACTCTTTAGCAGAGAAGGAAGGCTTTTAGCTGGAAGGATTGACCCTGACAGCCTCCGGATGTTGGCAAGTGACCATTCTATCATAGTCTCTATCTGGAATCAAATCGGTAACGCAATGACCCAATAAAAGCTTTTAGAGCAGGCCACGGAATTCTGAAATTTGGGGTGAGGCTGGTGATTTAACTGCTAGGGAATCCCCCTTACTGCCAGTCAGTGAGGGAACGTTGCCTAACAGTCTTGGCGCTTCTACATCTTTTGCTATCATGGGAAATTCCACGTCCAAAAATAAAAGCGCTCCAGCCAGGGCATTATAGGCACTTCTAAAATCACAAGTACTTACGCTTTCCAAGAAAAAGGCCACTTCCTTCTGGGAGGAAGCCCTTATGATCGCACCTTGGGCAGATCCAACAGCCCCTATGATTCACAAGTGTGGTGCCAAATAGAATACCTAGCTAAAAACAAAAAGACCTCCCCTTCCTTTCTCCCAATTTTATCAGCGATAAAACAATGTTTAAATCAACCCGAAATAAAATCTGACCCTAAAATACAAAAGAATGCCAGTTCTAATAAAAGGGCCCCCCACCGCGAGGATCACTCAAGGACAGATATACAGTCTCTAAAAAATGCCATAGAAGAATTAAAACAAATATTTGTATGTGCCTCTGCACAACCAGCTCAGCGGTTTCCAGCCATTGCCCACCGGCCTTTCCAGAAAAAGCACTGTTAACCCCTCAATGCCCAGATCTACCTATCCAGCTTTGCCTCTGCCTTCTCCCACAGTACAAGAGGAACCAAAAATCAAAACAGCCCCTTCCCCAGCCCTCCCAATTTCAAAGCAGCTGTACACAATCTCCCCTGCTCCCTTGGAGGAGCCACTTACGATCTGACAATGGCTATGTGAAATTCGAGATCAAAATTGGAATCTTGAAATGCAGGAAGCTAAAACTATTTCGGCTTTTCCAGTAAATATTCAGCCAATTAGTTCCAAGCCCGCCGATTGGTACCCGTATCAAGGGAGTGAATTAAAAGAACTGAGACAGGCTGTCAGAGAAGATGGAGTACATGCTCCATGGACCAAATCTCTCTCTATCAAATAAGTAAATAAAATATTTAAACTTAAAAAAACCCAGCCTCCATAGTATTATGAGTTTTGTCTACCAAGTCCATGAACTAAAGCTGAATTCCTACAAAGAAGAAGCAAGAGACTTTCTAAAGGAGGCCTTCCTGCCACTAAGAGAGCTTCTTTTCTCCTGTTTTAAGACAACACCACTCAAGGGATCAAAATTCTCTGCGTGCTTTTACTTTTCTAATTTTGTCATGTTGTTGGATAGTTACACTAATTATGTTTCCTGGGAATTCGTTCAAATATCCATGTGCTTAATTAAAGCATATTTCTTTAATGTTTAAAAACAAACTTCAATCATCTTTTTACACGGAGTCGGTTGTCTTCACAGTCCCTGAAGCGAGGCAGAAAATTTCCACAAATAATTTGAATTGTTGATGAATTTATGGAACAATTTTATGGAACATTTGGATTTTAAAATATTCATATGTCAGCATTTTGTTAAAATTTTCTAGCTTTAAATGTAATATGTTAATTAATGAAAGGAAACAGGCTAATGTTGGAATAAGAATGGGTACTGCGTAAGTTTTGTTTACATATGTATGTATATATACATATATATGTACATAATTTCTATTCCTAAAGCTCCTATGCTTTCGAAGCCACAAGTAGAATCTAATATCAAGAGATAAAGCCTGTGGGGTTAGGCACAAATCATAGCTTTTCTCACCAACTTTAAGCAATATGCTTACAGACTGAATGATTTAAATGAACTCTTACAATCCAGAAATAATTTTAGGATTAAATGTATGAAAGCTGAGACTATACACACTTAGAATCAAACCAAAATGGAATCCACTTGATTCAACCACCATTGCCCATTGTTTCCAAAACTACAGTTTTGTTTCTTCGTCTCTGTCTCTTACTCTTGCTCATTCCTTCTCTGTCTCTTTTCCCTCTCCCTCATTAATTTAATGTATTGCACGTATTTCACCCAGACATTTGATTTTTCTGCATAAAGTTAGTTTCCACTCTGTAGTCTGTACCATGTGGCAACTGGAAAAGGCAGATGCCTTGTTCACTGCTTTGTAGTCCCTGCTGTCAGGAGTTGACTGTGTGAATGTATGAACCAGGATTCTTTGATAAGCAACTGGGCATTTGCCTATCAGCCTGCTAGTCAACTTCCAGGATAATTTCCTAGGCAATTCTGACCGTGACTAAGACAATCAGCTCTGATAATGAGGCACCTATTCTTGGATGCCTTAGCTTTAAAGATTATCACGAAGAAAATACTATTTGAGCCTAATGAATATGTAACATAAAAATTAGGTCACAGCAATTCCTAATGTAGAAATGTAAACATTTAGCCATGTCTAAATTTAAATGGTGTTAGGAATCTGGAGACACCTCATTGCAAGGCAACTTTCCAGATTGGAAAGGAAGATTGGTGGTTGTTTGCGTCAATCTCTCAGCACGTTTCTGCCAGACATCCCGCAGTGACAGAAACATCAACATCCCTGTTTTGGTCTAGTTAGGAAGCTCAGAAATTAGGATGGAAATAACCACTTCAAAAAACAATGTCCCAGGAGAAAGACAGAAGCAATCCATCAGCACTCCATCTCAGTTCTCCCTGTGCTAATGGAAGCTTCTAGTTCTTGGATGTGGAGGATCTGAAGATGGAGTGGTTTAGTTCAATTTTAGGGTTCTTCTAAAAGACAGGGAGGAGAGCTCCCAGAATTTCTAATATGTTCAAGGGTATCTTCTTGAGACTCAACGTTGGGGGCATTTTTAAAATGTACATTCAAGGTCCAGTGTGTTGGCTCGTGCCTGTGATACCAGCACTCAGAAAACTTAAGCAGGAAGATTGCCCTTGAGTTTGAGGACATCTTTAGCTAATGAGTTTCTGGCTAACCTGAGTGACAGAATCAGACCCTGTCACAAAACAAGCAAACCGCCAAACAGCAGTGAGTTCAGATGCCTCTGCTCCAGAGGCAGGGCATCAAAGCAAGGTAACAACAGGTATCAATTCTGCAAGTCTTCCAGAATGGAGAGTCTGGCCTCTGCTGTGAGTGTTGCATTCATCTTCTCATTGCTTGGACAAAGCACCCAACCAAAAGCAGCTGAGCAGTTGATAGGAAGAAAGTTGTTGTTTTTGTTGTTGTTTGTTTTGTTTTTTGGCTTACAGTCATGGGGACGCTTGATGAATGATGTCAGGGGAAAGCATGGCATGAGCAGAGGCTGGACATCACTTCTACCTCAGCAGATGGAAAACTGAACAGCAGGAGAATGAGCCAAGATCTGGCCATGGGGAACTGGTTAATAACACCTCAAAGCTCACCCACCAACAACACACCTCTTCCAGCAAGACTCTATCCCCCAAATTTCTATTAGCTGGGGATCACACATTGAGAACACATGAGTTTATGGGGGACATCTGATTCCAGCCACCATAGTGGGTAAGTGGAAGCTGAAAAAAATATATGAGCTGCCTTATTCATTGCTGTGTCCAAATACCTGGCCATTTGGTCAAGCTTGACTCTTAGGCAAGAAACAGCTTAAGGAAGAAAGGGCTTTATTTCAGTTTATAGTTAGAGGTACATCATGGCAGGAGAGACAGAGAGGAGCAAGAAGCAACTAGTTACATGACTCATTAATCTTTTTATTCCCCACAGATCATGGAAGAGTGTCCCACACAGTTAGGATGGGCCTTTCCATTTCATTTAACCTCACCCAGAAAAACTCCTAAAGGCAGTCTCAGAAATTTGTTTCCATGGTCATTCTAAATTGTGTCAAATTGACAACCAGAGAGTAACCATCACAGACAGGTTATCCTGTGTCTAGGAGATTGTGTTCCTAAACTTGTTTCTGATGAATATTAGAATCTAGAGAAAGGACTTTTCCAATGTGGGTGTTAATGAATAGAGGGTACATGTGGTGTGTGTGTGTGTGTGTGTGTGTGTGTGTGTGTGTGCATGGAATGAATGGAGTGTGAAACACTGTTGGCACCCAACCTATATAGCTGAATGCTTTTACATTAAATTTTTGTTCTGTATTTTGAGACCACAAATATATCTCTGACTGATGGACAGTCATTCAAAATGACTGCAGCCATAGGTTGTATTCTCCCCTTCCCTATAAATTTCTTCTACTTTCTCCAAGGACTTAAATCTTCTTATTTTTCTTCTATAAAACCTTTACTGGTAGCACAATCCTAATCCAAAAACCTCTGAAAACTGAAATGCTCCACAACTGAAAATATTTGGGAACCAACATGATGCCACATATAAAAAATCTCATGCCATGCATCTTTGTTTCATAAACAAAATTATTAAAAATATTATACAAAATGACTTTCAAGCTATTTGTATAAGGTATACATGAAACATGATCTTTTTTTCCTTTAGACCTTGATCCTATTTCCAAGACATATCATTATATAAATTCAAAATTTTCAGATTATGGAAAAAAATCTGCTATTTAAATTCCTCTGTCCCCAAGCATTTTGGATAAGATATACTCAACCTGGACATCATCCTTATTTTAATAATCAAAATTCTGTCTTAAATATCATTTAATATTCAAATCACAACTTATAAAAACTATGTCTGTGACCAAGGAAGGAGATAATAATCTTGTCTCTTTTATATTCCTTGTCACTCATTTTTCCAATTCATCCTGAAAGCTTTCCTCTGCAGACACCTACTAACTTACCCAAGGGCAATCCTTTCCTCAAATTGCCCAGGTCAGAACATCAGCTGCTGCTGATGGCAGATAAGAATAAACACTCCAGTGTTCTTTACTGAGAGTACAATTTGGGGTCAAGTTTTACAGTCTTTTCCAAAACCACCATATAGAACTGAGCCTAAGATGTCTACACAGTAACATGCTAAATAATGTCCCCTCTGCTCTCTCCTGTTTTACATCCTATTGGCATTTCCTTCAAGTTAAACTACACTAAAAAAATGCTTGTTTAGGGCTTGCTTCTAGGAAAGCTCAGAATAACACACCCAGGGAATTCCTGAAAATGTAGAGGATGTGAGAATTGATGAGGAATCCACTTTCTTCTCAAACAGAACAAATTAGTATATTGTGAAGCTGTATTCACAGTTACGTAGACTTTGATTTAAAAATGTCCTTACAGCATAAAAAGATGGATAGAATCAACTACCAAGTTTGATGTTAGCTACTACTTTAAAGAGGTAGGGACTGGAGAGATTGTTCAGTAGATAAAGCACTTGCTGTGCAATCATGGGGGCCTGAGTTTAGAACGCTGAAGTGCATGTGAAAGCCAGATGCTGCGGCAGGCAGCTGTGATCCCATGTACCTACAGTAAGGTGGGAGGTAGACACAGGAGAATCTCTAGGAAGCTCATAGGCCAGCTAGCCTGGCAAATGCAATGGTGATCAACAAGAGACCCTGTCTCAACTTAAGAGGAAGGCAAGGACTGACACTATGTTGTCCTCCACCCTCCACGTATGAGCCATGGTTTACACACACCTGCATTCACACAAATACACAGTCATGGTTTGATCCAGGTGTCCCCCACAAACAAATGAATGTGTTCTCAGTGATAGATCCTCAGCTGATGGCAGTTTGGATTTTACAACCTTGCTAGAGCTGTGTTGTTGGGGGCGGGCTTATGGGGGTTATAAGCCAATTTCCCCTTGCCAGTGTTTGGCACACCTTCCTGCTGCTATTTCCAGTGCTGTGGCGGAGGTGATGTCCACCCCTCTGCTCATACCATCATTTTCCCTGCCAGGATGGAGTCTCCCCTCGAGCCCGTAAGCCTAATGAACCCATTCCTCCACAAGCTGCTTTTGCTTGGGTTCTTTCTGCACAGCAACAGAGTAAGTTGACTACAATACCACATAAACGTAACACCAATGCAGAAGGTGGCATATTTGTCTGGAGTTCATTTTCAGTGTCTGAAGGCCCTGGCCTGCCCATTCTCTCTCTTTGTCTATCCCTCTCTCTCTCTAAAATAATAAAATAAAAAAAAGATTTAAAAAGATAAAAAATAACATATTTTGGCTGGATATTGCTTTTAGATTGAGTGGATTCTCCCTTAAAAGTTTTTCATCTTTATGAGGACTCAGAGTTGATTTTTTTTCTATCATTCACTTAGATGGTTCTCCTTTTGAGCCAGGATTAAGAACTCTTTTATAAGACAGACTTTGGAGTAGTTTATCTGAGATCTACCCTGCTTTCTGCTGTGCTATCGCTGGCACACATCCACCAGCTGGGCTTCAGCTAGGGTTTGTGTGGGAGATACAACATAATTCTCTCCACAGAAGCACTATATTTTATCCTGATATTTTTAAGTCATGGTGATAAAAGAAAAAAATATTTTTAAGTATTTTCATCTCATGTGAAATCGGGAATTATGAAATATTACTATAATCTGTAAATGACATGAAAAGGTACCCAAATCAGGTATTCCTTTAGAAAAATAGTAAGGTAATATCTATAAGAAATCATTACACAACGCATTCATCCTGTTACTAGGTATTAACTAGGTGGTGGTAAAAACCTATGCAAAAACCTAGGTGAACCTCCAGGGACTTATGATGAATGGTAAAAGCCATTCCTAAAAGGTTACATTTACATTGCATCTTTGAAATGTCAAGATTATGGGTGTGTTGGATACATTAATTATGGTCAGGTATAATGGACATTTGACAGAAGGCCTCAATAAAGATACATGGGAAATCCCAGGAGCCCAGGGGTGTGGACAAATCAGTTATTTTGACTGTGCATGAACCTACACAGGTGATGAGTTTGCGTAGAATTTATCCACACAGAGACAGGAGTAAAAATAAGGCTTAGAACTATACATTAAGATTAATACATTGCAACAAATGCCAGCAACCTGGTTATGATTTTTGCAAAATTTTCCTGTTGGGAAAATTGCCAAGAGGTCTCCTTGTGTTATTTCCTGTGACTGGGTTCCAGTGTACAGTTTTCTTAATCAAAAAATTCCATTAAAGAATTCTGAGACAATATGCTGGGAAGAAAGAATATATGAGGCAAAATAGAGGAAAAAAAACCTAAAAAGTAATTTCTGAAGAATGATAGGCACATGAGCATTTAGAGACTAGGGAACAGCAGGAAGTCCCAAGGTGGCAAAGGACACAGAGCACAAGAATAAGAAAAGTCACTGCAATTCTTCACTGGATGCCTCAGAATCCTGTAGGGGCTCTAAACCCTTGAATCACACCTCTTGAAAGACTCATCTGATGTATGCATAATGCCCTCCTGTGAATGGAGAGCCCTCCCCCAATAGTGACTGTATTAATACAAACCTGACTTGAAGCAGGTTGTATTTTGGAAGGGCTTACAGGAAAAAACAGGATAATGCTTACTAAGAAGCATTAGTTAGTTTTCTGGTCACGGTGACAAAATGCCTGTGAGGATTTCTTTAAAGAGGAAGAACTTGTTTTAGCTCCTAATGTCTGTGATCATTTGACCCCATGCCCATGCGCAGGACATCATGGTAGTTGTGGCATAAAGTAAAGGAAGTCATCTATGTGGTGTGTTCAAGAAGCAGATCGAGAGGATAGAGGAAGGAGCCTCTGCAGGATGTAGACACTCGCCCAGGGACCCATCTCCTCTTTCTGCTTCTCAATAAAGCCATCATAATATGAATCCAGCACAGAATGAAGCCATTGATTCACTCTAATTTATCATGATCTAATCATCTCTGGAGACGTCACCACAGACAAGAAGCAGTCTGCTTCACAAATCCCCTTGGCGATTCTTAAGTGAATTCAAATGTGAGAGGTTGAATGGATATAAAAGAAAAGATTATTTTTCAGTTTGTTAAACATGATGGGTAGAAAATTTTTAGTCATCAAGCATGAATCTAAAAATAGCTTAATTTCCTATTGTAAAAATCAATTTCTACTCTATGATGAAAACAAAAGATTGCTAGTCCACTAACTGTGCAGTCTGTCAAGTTTCAACTTAAGGTGCATTCGGGTCAATTCAGTGACCAGTTTCTCCTACTCTCCTGATGTATGCCTAATTTCTGGCATTAGGAGAGACAGAGATGGGGACAACTAGCTTTGATTATGTGTTTTGGGCTTGTTCATTTGGGTCTTCCTTCTAGAGGAATATATGACACTTAGGTATCTCTTCTGCTTCTGCGATCCACCTGTGTGGAGAACTGGTCCTAGGCTTCACATGGGAATAAATGCACCATTATATTGAACAAACTCATATGAAGTCTCTTCACCATGAAGTACTATGGTTTTCTTACTCCCAGGTAATAAAAACTCTCCACTTAATGATGGTTTCCAGACCAATATAATTATCTCAGTTTTCATCTCCACTCAAAGTCAGGACTTGAACTTTCCTAGATGTGGTCTGTACTGTTTCCTTTCTGTCTTCGGTTACTGTGTTTCACTCCACCGTGGTGATAGTGCAGGCAAGATGGAGAAAATAAAATGTGACACACAGTGCCTGTGTTAATAGCATTGAAGCTGGCTGGGACTCCCTTTGGAATTGAACTGTTGCTTTTCAGTCCCAGATTGACAGACAGCTGGTTTCTCTAAAGTCCCCACCCACTGTCCACCTTTAAGAAGCCTCCCTTCTCTAGTTCCCTATAGAGGGTCATCCATTTTTATTTTGGGTTTGAGTTTCTTTTGTCTTTCTTGGCCCAAGGCATACAATGATACATCAGATTCTCTCTTAAGGTACTGCCTATCCTTCTCAGAGGGGTTTTGGGACTCTACGGCTTTTCTGTGCGAACTTCTTTCTATCCCTCCCTTCTTCCCTCCTCTTCTCCCTTCCTTTCTTCTTTCCTTCATTCCTATGAAAATTCTGAGAGTCAGAAAGCTCTCCACAGAACTGTTTTGTTTGCCACCAGAGCAACACATTAATCATAGCTTTACTCCTTTATATTTCCCAGATCATCAGTCGCCAGTCCACCATGTCCTCTAAACATAAGATAAATGTGAAAAATCCCCTAAAGCCCCTCTGTACTGACTGGTAGTTGAACGGAATAATCTCTATCTCTCCCCACTTCAGGAGCAGAGAAAGATTCAGGGCTCACTGACACTTCTCTCACTATGGAAATCTTTTCTTTCTTTCTTTCTTTCTTTCTTTCTTTCTTTCTTTCTTTCTTTCTTTCTTTCTTTCTTTCTTTCTTTCTCTTTCTTCTTTTCCTTCCTTCCTTCCTTCCTTCCTTCCTTCCTTCCTTCCTTCCTTCCTTTCTTTCTTTCTTTCTTTCTTTCTTTCTTTCTTTCTTTCTTTCTTTCTTTCTTTCTTTCTTTCTTTCTTTCTTTCTTTCTTCTTTCTACAACTTTGATTACCAGAATCTACAGCTGGCTAAGGTAAAATGTCATTAACTTCAGGCAGGATATTCTTAATACTATTAGATGCCTTTTGTAGACCAGATATTGATCAGACATCAGCAGAGAGTGAAAAGGTAAAACAGATTCTATTGATTCTTAGGATATTTTTAAAACATAAACTCTTCTCCATTACCTGAAGCATTTACCCTCTGCTGTGTTGCAGGAAGTCTGGACAGAACACTGGTTTTATAAATAGCTTTCTAAAAATTCGTGCAATAATGCTGGCATTTGCTCCATACAGATTACCATAATAATTTTGAAACAAAAGATGCAAAAGTTGCATTAAATTTCATATTTTGCATGACTCTAATATATCTTGAGGTTATCAAAGGTTAGAGAAGAGGAGCTCTGAAGGTCACCTCTGACATGCCCTTCAGCTTCTGCTTGGGCACTGTTACTTTCAGGGGAAACCATCATCTCTCTAGTCACCCTGCCATCTAGTGGACTGAAACAAGTCGATCATCAGAGGAGTGGTTAAACTGGATAACTTCTGGGGTGCTCAATAGCCCTGGAGCCTATGTTCATGCATTTTCTATTTCCTATTGGTATCTTGCTTACGAAAGCATGCTCTGCTCTCTCTGCTGGCCTTGTTTTGTACATTGCTAGTCTTGGTGTTCTACTGAGCTTTATTCTCCCACAGAAAACTTGACTGAAAATTTATATCCATATAAATCTGAACCTATGAGATATTCTATAGCAAACTCCATCTCCACTAGAGAATTCTGACAGAACCTTTGTGCATTAATGGAAACATGAAAATGAAACATGAAATGTCTCCTTCAAAAGCTCACACATTTTGTTGTCTCCTAATATTTATTTATTTTAAAGGAATCACATATTTTCACATCCAAGTTTTGATCTTTTGTCATAAAACTTCTAATTTGTAGCAAGCAAATCTGTTCTTGTTTCTGCTTCAGGTATTTCTTAAGGCAAGAAGCATATTTGTCTTTTAACCTGAGTAGAAGTCACATTCCAGGATAATTTCTAGGTCATACAGAGACACCAGAAGAAACTTAACAGTGTGGTGAGCAGAATGGCTATGCTTTAAAGAAACTCTCCTAGCTAATTGTCTTTGCTCACATTCCAAATGACTAGCCTTTGTATAACAAAGGCAGAAGCAACTTTCATCTCACTTGATTTCTCCACATGTCAATAGCTATCTTATTGGAAAGGAATTCTGTGGTCAATTATTTTGAAAATGTATGCATACCATATACCTACATGGAAGCAAATACCCTTTAGGCATTGAACACATTGAGAAGTCCCATACCAAAAAAAAAAGACCCAGTGGTTCACACCATTAAACCTTCTTTTCTGTAATAACTGCTAATGACACATGTTCCATGGAATAATATACAGGATTCTTGAGCTGTATCTTTCAAAAAAAAGTATGTAAGAGGTTTAGAGTTGTAGCTCCATGGCAGGGAGCTTGTCCCAGCCATAGAGAAGAATTAAGCACCTTTACTATTGCTATTGGTGTTGCTTCCATTATTAAAAAGTGGACAAAAAACAAATTAAATGTAGAATGTAGCCTTTATCCAAGTAAGGTGGTACATGCCTGTAATTCTAGCATTTGTAAAGCAAGAGGGATGAGAGCTCATAGTCAGCCTGGGTCACATAGTGAGTTCCAGGCCAATGATACACACATCTGTATCTATGTAACTATCTCCAGCTACCTACATTGTGATCACTAACTTCCACAGAATGCACCAGGTCTCATCAAGCTAACAAAGAGAAGACTGAATGATTGATGGCACCGTTCTACTTGTATTGTCAAATGCTGTGGTACTTTTCCAACACTAGCATCTTGCACTGTTACTGTTTCATGTAACTCCTAAGATTCTCTTTCTTTCTCTCTCTCTCTTTCCTTCTCTCTCTTCTTTCTTTCTTCTTTCCTTCCTTCCTTTTTTTAAAACAAATTTTATTTTTTCCTTTGGTTAAAATTGGTAAAAGTATCAGCAGAAAGGGTAGTATTCATTCCTGTAATTGATCCTTTGCTCCAGTCATAGACACAGACATTAAACTAAGGATGAAAACAATATTCATAGTATGGTAATTTAGAGATTATGTTTTTCCATTTAATTTTTGTTGTCACTTAATATTTATTTTAATGGAGTCACGAAGCATTTAAATATACCATATCTTTCTTATTAACAAGAAAATTATGCCTGACACTATTACTATGGTTAAGAATTTTGTACTTGGCCATCACTCTTTAAAAAGATAAGACTCAGATTTGTATACCTCATTTGAAAGAGAGACAGAAATGAAGGCAATAATACTGTTGTATTGATGCACTTAGACTTTAATTTTCAAAATATTACCAGATAAAAAATTTCAATTAACCCCAAGTGCTATCTAAAAGTCACACATTGTTAAAATTAAAACAAAGTTGACAGTTCTCATTTTAAAAGTGACATGAAATATATACTAAAAAGCTAGAAAAAAGATAATTGAAATTGTTTTCAAAAAACTTTTAAATTGAGAATTTTGTATATGAAAATACTCTAACTAGAATGTAATACTCTCCCATTGCTTTCTTTTGTCCCCTTCCTGCTCCCATTGCACAACCCCTTCTTCTTACCGACTAGCCCCTCTTCCATTTCTATCTTTTTTTACCCTCCTCCATCATCCACGGCTTGATATTATTGTGCATGTCTTTGTGGAGGCAATGACTGCAGATAGCCTGCTTGGAGCTCATGATTGTAACAGCTACTGATCATGGTGTGTCTAGAAGGTAGTGTCCCAAAGGACTCCTCCCCACCCTGCGGCACTGAAGTTGTTTTCACCCTCTCCTCCACAGTGTTCCCTAAGCCTCTGAGGGTGTGAGAGAGATGTCTCTGTTGCAGTCAAACACATGCCACTGGGATGAATCTTCAAACCAGTCACAGTTTTGGGGAAGAAAGGATTTATTTGTAGCTATAGATATAGGGAAAGTTCCAGAATTCAAAAGAGGCTGCTCCCCTTTCACAGGTCCAAGCAGAGAGAGTGAGAGAGAGAGACCCATCACCAACACCACACACACAGACCAGGAAAACAGGCAGGAGGGCCGAAGAGAATTTCTTCTCCTTTATATAGGCTTAGGGTGGGGTCTTGCATCCCTATCCCAGACTTAATGGCTTCCTGAATCTCTGGAATTTCCTTCCTGAACTGCCCACACAGGAAAGGGTGTTTACTTCTAGCTTCTTTGAGCTTCTTTACATACTGTCCTCTACTGAGAGGCTGCCTTTCTGTGAACATCCTCATAGACCCACCCAAGATTACTTGAAAGGTCAAGTTGACAACAAAACTTAACAATCACAGTCCACTCCTTGTCAACTTGATATCAAATCATATATCCTTACATCATACTTCATTCCTAAATGAAGACCGTAATAAGATCATAATTATGCCTAAAATTATATAACTATCTCACATACAACTGGAAAGGCATAATCTTTCCCCAAAATAAGGCAAGGTCCCTAAACTGTGAGTTTTGTAAACCAAAATAAGTTACATGCTTTTAACATATAATAGCACAGAGCAAATATTTCCAACTGCTATGAGGCATAACAAGGAAAGACTGGGCCAATGTAAACTCAACAAACATCAGCAAACATCTATATCTGCAGTTTAAGCCCCATACCACAACTGGTGACTGACAGTCTCCAGATTTTCTGATTCTGCCCCTCCAGCTTGGCTGAGTACCTGGGGAAACTTCCATCCCAAGCCAACAGCACTCCACGGTAACCCTTGCAAAGTCCTGGTATGTCCAAAACATCTTTGGGTCTCCATTGCAAACCATGGTCCATCTTCCAATGGCTTCACTTGCCAATCAGGGACTTCATGCCCTGTTCCAAATACCTCATCTCATCAGTGGCTCCTGGAACCGTGTGCATTTCATGGCCCATTCCATGCATGCATTTCTCATGCTTCCAAAAGAAATACCAGGTATGCAGGACACAGCCATGTTGTTAATTCAGGGACAAAATAGATGACTTTGAAGAGCAAATTCCTTTCTTTCAGTGATTTTCTTTTCAAAGAGTTTGCACAGTCCATCTTTCTGTCCTTCCTGGGTGGAAACACCTCAGGCATTGCTCCATTGTTTCAATGTAAAGCAGTTGGGCCATAATCAAAAGCCAATCTCTGCCAGTAAGTTAAACTTGCTTTGAGGTTTTTCTAACTTCAAATCTTAAATTCTCAGTCCCATATCCATAGCCAAGCACACAGTCCATTACTTAAATTTAACCTTTGTCAAACTCTCTGGGCATGGGCAGTAGGATGCATCCACCCCTTGACCCAGGCACACACTTCTATTAAGGCTTTCCACAGTCTCTCCTTCCCTGCAGAAAGTTCACAAGCCAAGCCTCCAAATGCAATTCTCTCTGCACTGAGAATTTCCAAATTCTCTCCAGAATAGTCTATAAAACTTGGCTTACCTCTCTGGAAGGCATATTCAGTTGCAAGTACCAAGTCCATGTCTATTCCTCCAGTACACAAGTTCCAGAAGATGAAAAATCCACATGGTCAGATTCATCTCAGCCAAACAACCCCACTCCTGGTACCAAATTCTCTCGCAGTCAGCCACATGCAGCTGGGATGAATCTTCAAATCAGGCACAGTTTTGGGGAGGAAAGGATTTATTTGTAGCTATAGATACAGGGGAACTTCCAGAATGCAAAAGAGGCTGTTCCCCTTTCACAGGTCCAAGCATAAAGAGAGAGAGAGAGAGAGAGAGAGAGAGAGAGAGAGAGAGAGAGAGAGAGAGAGAGAGAGAGAGAGAGAG
>PVHP010017035.1:5242-24002 GCA_004024765.1 Zapus hudsonius
CCCCCACACTCACACATTCACACTCACACACACACTTTCACACCCACACTCACACACATTCACACCCACACACACTCATACACACTCACACCCACACTGACACCCACATTTACACTCACACCCACACTCACATCCACATTTACACCCACACACACACTCACACACACATTCACACCCACACACCCTCTCTCTCTCTCTCTCTCTCTCTCTCTCTCACACACACACACACACACACACACACACACACACACACACACACAGAGCTCTGGTGGGGTGAGTCACTCTCTGGTGCTAACGACACAAGTGAGAACACCACCTTAAGCAGGTGCAACTTTTATTGGCTAGTTTCCCCGCAACTGAGCTGGACAGGAGGCCCAGAAGGTTCCAGTGGGAGCTTTGCCCAGGATGACACAACCAGGGACCCTGAGCGGCTGGCTCTGCCCTTTGGGTTTGCCACAACACTGAAGAGGTCTGCCTCCTCGGAGCCATCTCTCTCCTTTTTTCTGTTTCTTTGTCCATCTGGTGGCCTGGGCTGCCTCACCTCAGCCCTTCGGTTCTTCTAAGGTCCCCTACACACACACACACACACACACACACACACACACACACACACACACACACACACGCTCTGTTTGCAGGAAGTTGCAGGCCTGTCCATCTGCACAGACAGAGGGGCCTCACTAGTGCGGGGTATGGTGGGGAAGTGAGCTCCTGTATCTGGGGTCAGGAAGGAATATACACGGATACAAGCGTCCACGGTCATGACTTTCCAGGTGCTAATAAGAGAATGCATACTTATAGTTATTTAATACAGGATGACTATTTCATTTATCACCCACATCTGATCCTTTGGAGAGCGACAGGGTGTCAGATTCAAGGCGTAACCTGGGTGGGCCTACCCTTCTGTGTATGCCGTGGGTGTGGGGGACATGGCCCAGCTCACTCTGCTTTTAGGGGACCCTCAGGACAGCTGGTCTCTCTCACCAGCTTGGGATCATGGATGAAGACATTACAAACAGTATTACTTGAGAAAATGCAGACATGTTCCAGACACCATTTCTGCCACCAGAAATCCAGATTAAAAGCATAAAAATTGGCAACTATAAGATACATTTTCAGCCTGATAGGGATTTTTCAAACCAGGATGTCCGGGCTGGGAAGATGGCTTGGTTGGTAAATTGCGTGATACACACATGTGAAGTCTAGAGTTCAGATCTCTAAGACTTATCTAAATGTTGGGGATGGATGACACCCTGCCTGTAATTCCCAGGGCTTGGGAGGTAGAGACAGGGGGCTAGGTTAGTGTGGGCTAGCCAGTCTAGAGAAATTGGTGAACTCTGAGTTCAAGTGAGAGACCCTGTCCGGATAAATAAGATGGAGAACAATTATGGAAGACACGGACTTCACCCTCTGACCTCTGCATGCACGTGCATCCGTGTGTGCTCACACACAGGCACCCAAACACACAACCCTGACATTGGGCATGAATGATCCAAAGGCTCTCTTCCTTATCTTCAAGTGTGCCCCGGGCAGTGGGGTGTCAGGAGAGGTGCCCACGCTGGCTTCCTTTCTCCTATCTGAAGTCACAGGTATCACAGATATGCGTTCAGGACAGTCACTGGGTCCTTGCTATTGGGACGGGGGGTGGGGGGGCGTCACAGGGGGACACTCTGCTAGAATTGATTCCGAGCTCATTTGGATGTCTTGCCTTCTCCGTCGGGTTTAAAGCCTTCTCACACTGTCATTTGCTCCAAGTGACACGGGGAAGATGCATGCTTTTTAGGTTTTTATTTAATGGACCCCATTTACCGAAATAAAAGGAATTTTATTCAGGAGCCTCAAGTGAAAGTATATTAACCCTATTCAAATGGTCATTAAGCTTCTGCAATGGTGAAATTTCTTCTACATTGTCTCGTGCTATATGTCTCAGTTGGGGACATGAGGACAGTTCCCCAGTGGATCAGCGCCATGATGATCAGTGATTGGTTTGATTGACGTAGAGCAAACACTGCGCATGCCTGGGGTGGCTTCTTATATTTGCAGAATAAGTATACAAGTGGATGGGATCTTTTTTTCTTAAGTGACATTTACATGAAAATGGTTGAAGCTTGGGCCCAGTGCAGGCATGATTCTAGTACCTCTGGAGGCTGAGGCGGGAGGATGGCAAGTTCAAGGGCAGCTTCAGCTGTTGGGTGAGTTCAATTTAGTCTAAAAATAAAAAGAAAAACAAAACAAAAAAATGAGGGCTCAAGTTCAGTGGAGTGATTACCGAGCATGTGGAGGGCTCACACCCAAAACAAAACAAAACAAAACACCTTTCCCAAAACAAAAACAAACCAAAAACCCACCAAAAAATGGAAACTGAGGAAGCCATTGAAAGCAAAATGTACACGAAAGGAGCATTTTAAAAAGTGTGAGGATGGCTGGCTGGGATATTGCTCTGTGGTAAAGGGCTCGCCTGGTATGTACGTGGCTCACAGTTTTATCTCAATATTGAAAAAATAAATAAATAAAAAGATGTGGGTGTGGGAGGGCGCAGGGGCGTGAATTGCTTGCCACCCTTTTAAGGACACTTGAGCTTGGATCCCCCACATCCACTTAAAAGAATTGCCAGGCATCATGGTGCTTGACTGTAATGCCAGCCCTGGGGAGGCAGAGACGGGAGGGTCCCTGGGGTTCCCTGGCTGAATCAGCAGTCTCTGGGTTCAGTGAGAGACCCAGTCTCTAGAAATAAGGTGGAGAGGAGGTGAGCTGATGGCAGCCTCTGGCGCACACCGGAGAACACACGTGCACACGAGACACAATGCCAGGCCTTTTGTGCTCTGCTCCAAGAACTCAGAATGAGCGACAGGGTGCAAACCTCCATAGGGACACTGCAGGTCCCAACATCACAAGGCTTCCTCACCTCTGACACCTGACACATTTGAGCTCAAGAGGTTGGAGGGCTGTGTGTTCGTCAGGGGGAAAAGGTGCTTTTTGTTTTCTTTTGACTGTTTTAAGATAAATTGGGCATGGAGGCAAAAATAGCTCAGGTAGTTTTAAAAATGTACATTCGTTATGGACGGAGCCAAACATACATACAAAACATACGCACCTGAGAGACATGGCATTCTGTCTGCAAACATGTGTTTCCTTCTCTGGCAAACAAGTTTTGATTGTGTCTAAGTAGGGAAGCTATGAAATCTAAGAAAATTACAGAGGAAAAAAATTTGTTTTTACTAAAGATTTCCTTTTCAATTCATTCAACTATTTAGTCAGTGCGTGTGAGAGAGATGTGTACATGTTTGTGTGTGTGTGTGTGTGTGTGTGTGTGTGTGTGTGTGTGTGTGTGTGTGTGTATTTGAGGGAGAGACAGAAACAGATTCTAAAATACATCTTAGAACTGAAACTTGAAAAACACCACCGGATGAATTGCCCCAAATCTTTGTAGTTTGAATTTCTCTGAAGACGCCCCGGAAAAGGTTTCAAAGGTTTCTTCCCTTCTTCAGGATGTAGAGTTCCTTCAGCTTCCCCACAAATCCTGAAATTCCTTTGTTTAAAACAAAACAAAACAAAACAAACTTGTGGCTTTTCTCAAAATGACAATCCAAACATGAAGAATCTAAAATTCCCAAAACACAGCCCAAGCCATAAACCTTTCTGACTCACCAAGCAGATTTTTATGGAGATCCCAGTAAAACCCAGGACAGCAATAAATACATCAGCCTCTCTCCTGACAGCTGCACGCTGGGACTCGAACCTCTGAAAGCAGAGTGCAGGCCGGGTGCCTAGCAGGTCTGGAGCGGTGACAAACTGCAGATGTGTTCATTGGTGGTCTAAGATGCTTCTGGGGGGGGGGCTGCGGAAGGCCACTGAGGGTGGAGGTGGGGGTGTTTGTCGCAAACCCCATATTAGTGCCTCACACAGGTATACAAATATTTGGTAGAAAGAATGGGGTTGAAATCGTCCGATCGAATAACTCTCAAAATGACACCCCACAGCCAGGGACATTAAAGAGATGGTGACAGAGGGGAGCCTTGGGATGTGATGACGATTCTCACCTCATACACTTTTGGACTGTGCGTGGGTGTGTTTGCACGTGTGTGGGTGGACTTGGGGGGAGGGTGCACATGCGTGTGTGTGGAGGTGTCTTCCTCGAATGCTCTCCACCTGATTTGTTGAGACTAGAGTCTCTCGCATGAATCCAGAGTGCTGACTCAGCTAGTCTACTAGCCAGCTGGCCAGGGGTATCCCCTGTCTCCCCTCCTTAGCATCGGGGTGATAGGCCAGTGGCCAAGTCTGCTCTGCATATACATGGGTGCTGGGGATCCAAGCTCAGGGGCCTCACACCTTCACTACAAGGTTTTCCTCCCCTGAGCTAGCTCCCCATCACCTCATGTCTCTAATAGGCAACTCGGGCTCAGTCCCTTGGCTGGGTCTCAGGGGGATCTCTGTGGGGAACAGTAAATCTGTGTGTTCACCCAAACTCTGTCACTCACTGTGGTATTGAACCTCACTGAACTTTAAGTTTTGCATCAAAATAGGAGGTGGCATCCCGCTTCTCTCTGGGTTTAGTAAGGAGATGAAGGAAAATATGAAACATTCTTTGTATATTTAAATTCAGGGGTGTGCGCTGTCTGCAGGGGTGTGTACTGTAATCTACAGGTGTGAACGAAAATCAGCCTCCTCTTTTCAGGTGGCTTGGCATCCTCTGTCCCCTCTGAGGTCCAGGAGCCACGGGTTATGGATGATGGGGTGGCAGGGTCCTCCCCATGTCTGTTAGGGGGCTGTTTTTCTGACTGGAAGGAGCTGTCAAGTGGCCTGATGCTGCTCTTGTATTCCAGAAATTTCTGGGCCAGCTGAGGTGCAGGGAGGAGAGCTGGCTTAACTCATAAAGAAGGAGCAGCCCCCAGGCATGGGATGTGTGGAGCACACCTGGATTTAAAATCCTGTTCTGCACACACTGAAGCATGATACACACACTCTCGTATGTGCACACATTGGCACCCAGCCTGGCGTGTGGGAAAGAGAAGACAAGCAGACAGTGGGTGGCTCCCATCTCAGGAACAGATTCCCCCTGGGACCCCTGTCTGCCTGGTCACAGCAGCAGACCCAACAGTGGGTTAGGCCGAGGCTTGGCTTCTCCTGTGGATTCTGGGGCAATGCCTCTCTGTGCATCCAGGCGTCCAGGCGTACGTGCCCTGCTGTGCCTGAGCAGGTCTGGGGATGTACCCATGTCGTCTGTAGCAGGAGAACCACCTTGGCAAGTGAACTCTGTTAAAACCCCGGAGCTCACCGGCCAGACTGGGGCGTCATTACTCAGTCCCTCGTTATCCTTCCTGCTACTTCTTTTGAGCCCCTCCCTCATAGGTTCCAGCCCAGATTCAGAATGGGGGAGGCTCATATCAGGAGACCCTGGACTTGGGGGTCCCCACCTCCCTCTGGCCATTGCCTGGTCTTGCTCTTCTGGGCCTCAGATCTCATCCTATACTCACACCTCACTGACTGCCATCCTTTCTGATGCTCCCAGGCTTGGGGGGTCTGCCTGTCCATGTCTCCAACCAGAGCCCAACTCCCGTGACAATGGGTCCTGACCCCCATTCAGCCGGCATCACTTGCTTGGCACATGGGTACCTGTCTGAAGCCATGGAGAAGCAGGATGTCAATGTCCTGTGATGGTTATTACTGCCTCTACTGCACGCTGCTTCTAGAAGGAAGATGGGTGGTCTGCTTGATCCTGCAATGTGTAGAGCCTGTGAGCTGTGCTCAGAGACCCAGTTCACACCCCAGGAGGTCCTGTGAGTTTCACACCCAGGTTGAAATGCCAGTTCATGGAACATTTTGCCCCAAGTAACAATCCACCTCCCCTGACAGTCCCTGATCCCTGGGGAGGCATACGCTTAGGGTCTTAACACAAGGACATGAATCTAAGGGGATGAGTGTCAGGAAGTCAGACCACAGAGATCACCTCTTGCCATCCTGCTTACAGATATTCTGGCACCAGCCCCACAGAAGATGGGTCATCCATCACCCTGCCAGGCTGGGAGGAAGCAAGAGGAGCCACACTCAGGGACTCGATGACAATCATCTTGTTACTGCTGGAGCCAGAGCCATGGACGTATGAATGACCCATTCCTGGAGCAGAACTGGCTGTGAACAGATTCTGAGGTACCCTCTGGGGACAGGCTTGTGGCCTAGCCACTAATAAATCTCTCCCATGCCCAAGCACCTAGGGAGCTGCAGGCCAGGCCATTGCTCAGTGACCAAAGTGGAAATGCCCAAGGCTTCACCCAAGGCTGCGTTTCCCATAGGGAAAGGAAGGAGAGGTTGACGGTCAGGGAGGGAGGGGAGAGTCACCGGTGGGGCTCAGCTAGGTTCAGCCAGCTTTTCTTTTTGGTGTATTTCAGGACAGTCCACAAATGTTAGGTGAGAGCCAAGCTTATGCCCAGGGATTACACTGGCAAACAAGACAGAAAGCCTTAAATCGCCAGGAGTGGTGGTGCACGCCTTTAATCCTCAGGAGGCAGAGGTAGGAGGATCGCTGTGAGTTCAAGGCCAGCCTGAGACTATAGAGTGAATTCCAGGTCAGCCTGGGTTAGCGAGACCCTATGTGGAAAAACAAACAGATAAACAAAAAAGCCTTAACTCATAAAGCTCACAGCCTAATTGGTGCTGAAGGGCTGTAATGAAACCAGTAAACAAGCGCCATGGATAGACATGGTGGTCCAGGGGGGGTGAGCATTGTGCACAGGTCTGTATTCCCAGTGCTCAGGCAGGAGGATCTGGAGTTTAAGGTCATCCTCATCTACGTAGTTACAGAAGAGTGTTTCCAGAAACAAACAAACCAAGGAAATGTCAGGCCATGGTAAGGGCTTGTAGGAAAGAGAGTAGGGTTGTCGCCATGGCTGGTCCTCAAACCCTTCAGAGACTCTGCTGTCTCCACCATCCATTTCCCTAGGGAGCACTGGGATTACAGTGTCCAGCTTTATGGGGGTTCTGGGGACCTGAACACCACCAGCGCTTTATCCTCTGAGACATGTTCACAGCCCCTGAGTGGTGGTCCCTAACCTTGACAATCGTGGAGAGGAGTCGGGGCCTCTTTGGACCTCCTTTGGCCCTGGGGTCAAGAGGACAGTATTGGTTCTGACATTCCTGTTTTACCCAAGTGCGTAGTCAGAGGTTCCCCTAAGACATTCCAGGCCTTCAGCAATACTGCTCATTCGACTTACACGCAAAGAGCTTTATAAAAATGCCAAGTGTCCAGCACATAGGAGCCCCTACGGCTGCTGCCTGGGAGGGTTAGCCAGCTGACTCACAGACCTGACAGCAGCCAGGACACACTGGGTCCAGTTCCTGTCAGACCCTTAGGCACCACAGGGACCCGACACCTCCTTGGATGACAATCCCCTCCCAGGCACGTTGGCCGCTGGAGCCCACCAGAGTGAAGAGACACCCTCAAGCCCAAACACAGCAAGATCTCCCCAGTACAGATCTTTCCAGCATTAACTATGTGCTTCTACTGGCCAAATGCTGTTCACGATTTCAGCAATGCCAGACTTGGTCTCAACAGAACTCAGATGCAAACCGGAACCTTCCAGAACCTTCTAGCAGCCCGTGGGTGAGATGTTTGCACTTTGGAATGAATACTTTTGAGAAACCTGATACTGTTTTATCTTTTTTCACTTCTCATTTGAATATTTTCACAATCTATGGGGCTAAATGATGGAGAAATAAACTTTATAGGGTGAGCTCAAAGTTTTGCAAGTTGATCCTGGTGATGATCACAGAATGTCGGGAATGTGGACAGTGACCCTGAATGACACGTCTAAGCATGACCCACATGTTACATTTTATGTTATATATTTTACCACAATTATAAAACTAATATCATAATTTACAAATGAGCAACTGAGTCTGAGAAATGAGAACGCTATATCTCATCAGCTTTAATTGGTGTTATTTGTTTTGTTTTTGGAGACAAGGTCTCAGGAATGTAGCCAACCTCCAGAGTGGTTGGCTTATAGGTGCATGCTACCCTATGTGGATCACTAAAGTTGTTTTTAAAAATAAAGAGATAAGAGGATCGGCCATGAGTTTGAGGCCAGCCTGAGACTACATAGTGAATTCCAGGTCAGCCTGGGCTAGAGCGAGACCCTACCTCAAAAAACAAACAAAAAATACTAATAATAAATAACAATAACAATAATTTTAAAAGATACTTTAAAAATTTTAAATATATGTTTAAATAGATAAAACTAACCCTTAATTGTAAGCTAAAGCCCCATAAGCCATTGCGGGCATTTCTGTAATGAATGTCACACTCGCGATGACTGGTTTTTGTTCTGTATCCAGCAGGCCTTGGCAACTGGCATCAAAGGTGCACAGGGAGAGAGGGTGATGCTCAGACCTGTGGTGAGTAGCTCACAGCACATCCTCACCAGCAGGCAGGGGCTCTGGCCATCCACTAGCCCAGAAGTCACATGAGACTTTACAGACCTGCCATCTACCCTCTGCCTCTCCTTTTTGTCTCTGTGTGTGGTATGCTTGTGTGTGCACGTTCGTGTGTGTGTGTGTGTGTGTGTGTGTGTGTGTGTGTGTGTGTGAATGTGTATGTGGAGACAAGAGGCTAACATTTGGTGTCTTCCTCATTCACTCTCCACTTTGTTTATTTTTTGTGGCAGGCCTGGAACTCACCAACTTAGCCAGACTGGCTTGCAATCAATCTCTAGGGATCCTCCTGTCTCTAACTCCCAGGTGCTGAGATTACAGGCAGGTGTCATCAAACCTGGTCCTTATGTCTGCAAGCAAGTGCCTTACCACCAGGCCATCTCCCCAGCCCCCCTCCATGCCCTCGATCCTAGCTAACAGTACTGGATGTTTGGTACTCTCAGGGCTAACAGTACTGGATGTTTGGTAGTTTCAGAGCTAACAGTACTGGATGTTTGGTACTCTCAGAGCTAACAGTACTGGATGTTTGGTACTCTCAGGGCTAACAGTACTGGATGTTTGGTACTCTCAGAGATAACAGTACTGGATGTTTGGTACTCTCAGAGCTAACAGTACTGGATGTTTGGTACTCTCAGGGCTAACAGTACTGGATGTTTGGTACTCTCAGAGCTAACAGTACTGGATGTTTGGTACTCTCAGAGCGTCCCTGGGCCTCTGTGAAGGATCCTCAGGATGGAGACTTGGTCCACTAGACAAATGGTGTCCAGCTTGCCCTCTGACGGCTTGCATGCACGCATGCTCACTGTCGGCTCCACCTACTCCTCCAGGGACCCGGGTCCCAACAAAGGCGAATTGTGCAAAGCTCAGAGCTTGTGCCAGAGGGATTAACTTCGACACCACATGGAGGAAATGGAGATGGGAAAAGGGGCTGAGATCGGTCCCCCCAAAAGGAGCCATGTGGTCTCAGTTTGCTTCCAATTAACGTTAGGAACTTTTTTCTTCTTCTCCTTTTGGCCCGTGTTAAGGTAGAGTTGCTGTGGCAACTGGCATTTCCTGTAATTGGCCCTGATGGTCACCCGACCCACTGGGCCGAGATTGACACCCAGCATGCTGCTGATTTAGGTGAAATTGAACAGCTTGGCTGTGACCGCAAACCAGCTGAAATGAGTAGGCCCTGAATGGGGAGGCAGATGGAGGGAAGAGAGACCTTTCTGTGTTCCTGTCAGGAGCTGATCCAAGCCTGGCTGGGTCTCCACAATGCCCAGGAGTTCTGAGAGAGAGAGAGAGAGAGAGAGAGAGAGAGAGAGAGAGAGAGAGAGAGAGAGAGAGACAGAGACAGAGACAGAGACAGAGAGAGAGGCTGGAGACACTCACTAGCCTTCCAGTCCTGCTCACCACACACTTCCCTTCTGCTCTGCCATCCTCACATCCTGGTCATCGCCCAGATGCCTCGCAGTGTTCCAAGGCTCTGGGTTTTGGCAGAAAGGAGGCATGCTGAAGACAATGAATTTATGAAACCAGCAAAATGGTTGGTGAGCACAACCTAGCCTGGCCCTGGGGGCTGCAGCGAGTTCCTCACTGCCTGAGAGAACAGCTCTATGGGTGATGCCATGATGGGTCAAGAGCAGGTGGTGCCAACAGAGCCTGGCTCCCCCGTCAGTGACAGCCGTGTGGGTACCTCATGGGATCAGTAACTCTCATGACCCTGTATCATTTCTCCCTTGAATTCTCCCACGAGTGTCTGTGTGCACTGCCCACACCCTTGTTTTAATAGGAGCTCACTGGTTATGAGATCGCATGGACAAGAGAGGAGGAGGAGGAAGCTGATGTAGAAGTGGAGGTCTGGTGGGGTGGAGCTTCTCCTAGGAGAAAAGCAGCAGAGTAGAATCTGGAAGAGGTTAGGGACCCTCCAAGGTCAAGGAAGGAGTCCAGTCAGAAAGCATGCCTCGAGTTGCTGGGATGCCTCCATTCCCAGGGTGTTCATTCTGTCTGCTCAGGGGAGTGCTCAGGTGTTGTCGGAAATCAGGGTCTCCTGGCCTCAGAAAAGCAGATTGGGAGAAGATGCTGGGGTGAGTGTGTGTGTGTGGGGGGGGGGTAGAAAAACCAGCTTGGAAGGTGGAACAATGAACCTAGCAAAAAATGAGAAGTCTGAGGCTGACTTGGGTGGTAGAGATAAATGACTCCAGGAAGAGAAAGTGATGTGGCTTGAAAGGACACAGGACATGTCCTTCTCCTTCATGGGACATCTCTGCCTGGGGTAAGCCCACCACAGAGTCAGCATCACCAGCAGAGGGCCAGCGTCTTGCCCTGCTTTCTCTTAGCTCAGCCAATAGAAGTCCAGGATATCTGGGACAGGAGAAGACAGTATAGAGACACTCCTGCTATCAGAAGTCCTTCCTGTGATGTCACCAAGGGCTCCTGTGACTTTCAGTTCTGGGCCACGACTTTTTTCATGGTGGTCTCAGTCACATTCTCTTTTCCCTGTCCCCTCTGGCCCAGGAGTGGTCACAGTTCCAAGGTTGCTGGCTTGGCTTCTAGGTCTCCCTGGTACTTCCCTGTACCCCACGATCACCAGTATGCTGGCCTCCTGTACACATGTACACAGCCTCTGGAATTCTGCTAACTTGAGTGTCCATCTCCTGCCCACAAGGACCCTGCCTGAGACACAAATATACACTTCAACAGTATCAAGTCTTCCCCGTGCCGTCTGTGTTACCAGATGAGCGTGCCAGGCATACTGTGGAAAATAACCCAGGTCTAATATCTGTTCCCACTAAGCCACATCGAAAGGGTCTTGGCAAATACGCAGAGTCCTGGGTTCTGCCCCAGGCCTGTGGCTCAGCAGCAGGGGGACGGAGCTCCTGAACTCTACAAGGGGAATGATGCCACACTCTGACCCCAGGCTTCGGTGTGATGGTTCTGTTCTGTGTGATGCCTGGTGTGAAGTGTGACTTGTCCAACCTGTGTGCACAGAATGGAGCCTGTCCTTCTGATTTTTTGGGATTTGTGTGAGTGACCAATGCTCGAGACACCCATGCTGGAGTTGAAGACTTATCACCCCTGATCTCTTACTGAAAAACTAGCTGTGTGGGTACCCTCTCTCCACCCCTAAATTTCTGCTGTCCTTGTATCTCCAAATCCCCAAAAACCATCACAACATTGTAAGGATCGTTAAAACCAGGACTTCCTCATGTGCTTGCTGAGAGCCCTGCCTCCATGCCAGACCTCTCCCCTCGCTTCTCCTCTTTTCCCCCCACCCCTTGTGTTAACTATAGCCAGTTGTGCTTTATAAAATTATGTATTGATTTAAAAAAACATAAATTGGTTGCACTTAGTCATTTTCTTTGAAAGTTATATTTGATTTCCTTAGCCAGGAATGATCCCTGGAATACTTATGACATATTCAACGTGAGAAGCAGGACACTTGTTATGCAAGAGACTCAGCTCAGACACCTGGGTGTCCCTTGCTCTAACTCCCAGGTGGGCCCTTGCCTTTGTCTCTGGGGCAACCTCCATTCATCATCCCTCATTCTATTGAGCCCATCTGTTCCATCTGTCCATCATCCATCCATCCATCTATCCTTGACTGGTCTCTATGCTGTGCGCTGGAGGTAAAGGGAACCCCTCACCTGGCCACCCATGGGAGATCTTAAGTCTCACAACTCTGAACTTTCACAAATTCACACATTTTTTACCTCCCTCGTCTTTGAAAGGGTTCAAAGCCAAACAAAGCGGATTCTCTTTTCATCTTGCTTCTCGATCACAGCATTCGATACTTGGAAATAGGTAAAAAGAAAAAAAATGTCACCACTGTCGGCCACAAATTCCATTGCACAATATAAAAGTGTTCATTTGCTTTCCTTTTGGATTGGATTTCCAAATGGGTCAAACATTTACAGAAATGGCCCAAACTGTACAAATAAACCTCAGCTCTCGTGAGGAAGGGGGTTTACATTACTCCAGGTCAGATGAACACAGGAGCCTCGGCCCGGTCCTTTGAAAAACCACTTTACCCAGTGTGCGTGCAAGTTTTGTGTACCTCCTGGAATCCTTCAATTCCATCAAAGAGCCTCAGGATCTGTATAAGTCTATGCACCCACTCCTGTTCCAGCTGGGTGGCTCTTCACCCACCCTAACAGGTCACACAAATGGCTTGTCATTGAGGTCACCCTGTTCTATGGACCTTCGGTGAGCCCCCAATCTGCCTGAGACCCACTTGTTTCTTGGCTATTATCTTAACTCAAGGGCAGAAGTTGATTTATCTTCTCTCATATACTGCATATGTACAGAGGTGGATATGCTGTGGGCCTGTTGTTCCACTCCCATTTCATGGATGGGAAAGTTGAGGTGCTGGAGCAGGTGGATAGAAGTAGCTCTCCCTGGTTCTCTGGATAGTGTCTGTGCCTGGTATAGGCTGAACTGTGTGGGGCAGGTAGGTCAGCCACTTTTCTTGTTGCTGTGAATAAACCCTTGGTGGAGCAAATTTAGGGAGGAAGGATTTATTTGGGCTCACGGTTTGAGGGATTACAGCCCATCATGACTAGGAAACACAGAGGTGGTCGGCTGTATGGTAGTGACAGTCTGTTGCTAGAATGCTGCACCTCTTTACATCCGGGGGGAATGAGAAGCAGAGTGGACAGGGTTTATAGAGAAGCAGTACCAGCTATAAACACATTTGATTGCTGTTTTACCATGTGATATTCATTATTTAAGTGGTTGTTGTAGTCAGTCACATGCTGCTGAGATGAACCTCCAAACCAGGCATGGTTATATAAGGAAGTAAAGGATTTATTGGGGCTACAGATCCAGGGAAAGTTCCATAATGGGGAAAGAGGCTGGCCCCCTTTTACAGCTCCAGGCAGAGAGAGAGAGAGAAACCATCACCAACACCTCACCTACATCAACAAAACAGGCAGGGAAAGAGAGGAGATTTCTTTCCCCTTTATACAGCCTTAGGACAGGGTCTTGATACTCTTTCCTAGACTTGTTGACTCTCTGAATCTCTGGAATTTCCTTCCCGCACTGCCCTCCCAGGAAGGAAGATTTGTTTTTTATTTCCCTGAGCCTCCTTACATCCTTCCCCCTACTGAGAGGGCTGCCTCCTGTGAACAACCTAAGAGACCCATCCAAGATTCCCAAAAGGTCAAGTTGACAACAAAACTGAATCCTCACAATGGTTTAGATTGGTTGTCAACTTTAAGGGGTTGTCCAGTCACCTAGGAAACAAGCCTCTGGACATGCGTCCACCTTAACTGTGGGTGACATCAATCCATGGGCTGGGGGTCCTGGACTGTTTTCTTCTGTAAATTACATCGTTCTCTGCTTCCTCGCTGTGGACCTTGAGAGCTTGTTTGGAGGTTCTAGCAGGGGAGCGCAGCTACTCATATACCCTTGACCGAAGACCGGTCCTCCTCTATTCGGGAAGGTTGTCTTCTTCGACTGAGCACGCAGCTTCGGGAGGGACACACGTGGAGCGGTGAGGGAGGAAGGGGACACCCTCCTAGCCAGCCAGATCAGCCGAATCAACCCTGGCGATCAATGGGGTGACAGATGTCGCAGCCAGATCACCCTCACATCCGCTGTGGACTGAATGTGACCAGCTACCTCAGACTCTCACCACTATGCCTTCCCCACCATGATGGACTGTAACCCAGAACTGTAAACTGAACTAACCTTTTCCTCTCTTACACAGACGCTTGTCAGATATTTTGTCCCAGCAATGAGAAGGAAACTGATAGAAATAGTGAAGATGAGATGCGCGTTATTTACGATTGATGACGGACAGGTGTGATGTTCAGAGTCTTTACCAATATGCTCGTCTGTGCCAAGTACCTGCTCTTCATCACATCATAGAAAGAATTCTGTTGTCTCTATGTGAGTTGAATGGTGGAGAAACTTGAGTTCCAAGTGTTTGTGTGGCTTGGATGAGAGATGGTGAATGGTGGAGGGAAGTACGATTTATTGTCATTTTCCAACGTGCCTCTTCTCTGTCTCTAGTAATTTTTGTTGTTTGCTAACTTTATCTTTTTTCCCCAACTTGATCTGATATCAATATAGCCTGTGTGTGTGTGTGTGTGTGTGTGTGTGTGTGTGTGTGTGTGTGTGTGTGCACCATAGTACATGTGCGGAGGGGACAATCTCGGGGTGTTGGGTTTTGCCTTCCACCTTGTTTGAGACAAGTCATCTCTTGTTGTTTCATCACTATGAATGCCAGACTGGTTGAACTGTGAGCTTCAGGACTCTCCCGACTCTGCCTCCCCAATATTGCCATAGGTACATCGGGATTCTAAATACATCTACCACTTAAGTCTGGCTTTATGTGGCTTCTGGGTATTTGGATTCTGGTTGTCAGGTTTGAGAAGTAAGCACTTGAAACCACTGAGCCATTTCCACAGCCAGCCAGAATAGTTTAATGAAGTGCCAATTTATCTTTTACTTCCAACCTATCCGTGTTATGGTATTGGGAGTGAGTTTCTTTTTTTTTTTTAATTGTCCATAATGAGTTACATTATTTAGTGGGCAAACAATGAGTTGTTATCCCCAATTCCCTGATGTCCCCCTCCCCCATCCCCAATCAGCTGGATATCCTCCTCCGTGGGTCGACTAGATCAGTCCTTGTGACAGGGGACCATGGATAGCCTAGTATTCAGCCAGGTTCTCCTGGCCCTAGTATGTTGTTACTGAGGGGTGCCATGCCTCTGGATAGTCTCCCCCACCATGGCTCTTACAATCTTTCTGCCCCCTCTTCCTCATAGTTCCCTGAGTCATGGTGGATGAGTATTACGGCTGCTTTAATGTGGGTCTTTGTGTCAAAAATCATTGGTTTCTGTCACCCTGGCTTATCCTGTGTTGATTGAATGGATGTGGCTGTGGGAGTGAGTTTCTTGTAGACAGTGTATAGTGGGACCTCTCTTTCTTTTTATTTACTCTGACAATCTCTATCTTTTTTGATATTCAGTTGTATTCAGACTAACCATCGATGCACTACAGTTTAAGCCTGCTGTTTTGTTTTCTTCTGTACATTGTCTCAGTGTCTCATTCCTCCGTTTCTCCTCCCTTGTCTTCTCCAAGTTGTATGAACATTTTATTAGGATTCTACTTCGCCTTACTTGTGATACTTCTGGGCATGTAGCGTCATAGCTTTCTTGATGACTGCTCTTATTACAGCGTACTTTGTCACTTGGCTTATGACATAAACATCTAGCTACTGGGTGAGTTTTGGAATATATACTTTCATTTAGATACTTTGACCCTTCTGACTTAAAAAATTTATTTATTTATTTGCAAGCAGAGAGAGAGGGGAGGGGAGAATGGTGCACCAGGGCCTCCAGCTGCTGCAAACTCCAGATGCATGCACCATTTTGTGCATCTGGCTTTACGTGGGTCCTAGGGAATCAAACCCCAGTCATTAGGCTTGGCAGGCAAGCACTATATCTGCTCAGCCATTTCCCCAGCCCCCTACTTTTAAAATATACTTGCATTCATCATTTCTCAAACATAATGTCTCAGATACTCCCTCTGTAGGTGTTGGGCACTACCTCAAATGGTGTCATGATTTTTGCTCTAACTATTCCGTGTGATTCAGGAAACTTCTGAGAATTAGAGTTCATGATATTGTACCCCTCCTATGAACCACTATTTTTCCTTTCTGAGCTTCCTCAAAGACGTTTCCTTAGCCATTGGAAAATATATGTATTATTAATAAGTAGAAACTCTGTATGTACAAGTCATGTTGGTACCCCCATTTCCCTTCTCCCTGCCCCTATTCCACTGAGGACCCTTCTCAATAGATTACCAGAATATTCCATGGGATGGAGGGTTATGAGTTTTGTAAGCAGCAGTTTCTTTTTAGGGGGACAATGCCTCTGGATATTCTCCCCACCATTGCTCTTACAATCTTTCCAACCCTCTTCTGCAAAGTTCTCTGAGCCATGGTAGGTGAGTTTTAAGTCTGCTTTAATGTTGAGCTCTTACGAGTCTCTGGGTTTCTACTTTGGATTATTTTGAGTATCCTCAGAGTCTGTCTCCATTGCCCTTTCATAGTTTGTCAGGCTTGCTGTGGAAGCAGAATTCTTGCTCATCTCACCACTTCCTCTGTGATTTCACCTGGGTCTTAGATGATGTGTTAGAGGTGGTTCATCTCCTGCCTGGGAGTCAGCTATCATTTCAGGGCTTGTTGGGAGAATCAGGTTGTCCATGGCTCTCTCTGCCTTCTGAAAAATGCAAACAGATTCTCCAATGGAGAGTGAAATCAACATGGGTTAAATGGGACAAACATTATTAGTTTGACAAGATTTAAATGGGTATAGCCTTTCTTTCAGCCCATGGTTAATGGGGGCTTCTGCTTGGAGTCTGGATTCTTGTTCTCCGTAGGAACTTGCCTTGGATGCAGCTAAGGGTTCTTTGTCACTGAGTGGATCTCTTAGCCAATCAGATAGCCATTGATTACCCACTTAGGTTAAGTGTCACTATTGCACAAGTGAGTCATTCTTGCCATGCTGGTCTCTGTTGTCTAGCAGTGTCCCCTACTTTCTCCCAACATCGGTCACTGTCATATAGCAGTGTCCTCTGGTTTCTCCCAACATTGCTGATCATTTCCCCTGGCAGCTCATGTAGCACATTCCATCACTACATGGGCTAACCATCTGGGAACTGGCTTCCTTACAAGTTCCAGTGGGGGGGTTTCTCCATGTTGTGTGACAGGAGCCTGTGGTGTCTTCAGCAGTAGGGTCTTATCTTTTGTCTGGGGTGGGTAATCAAGTACTTTGATCTCTGATCAATAGCCTAATGTGGGAAATAGCCAATTTCTGGTACAGGGAGTTAGCAGCCAAAGCCAATTGTACTAGAATTAGGCTTCATCCCACCCCTTTGAGGGCCCTTCTTACCAGATGAGACTCCCATATTCCTCTAGAGGGTTCTATTGTTTAGCCTACTGTCCAAGAGTGAGGATTCTATGATATCGATTCATTTTGGGTTTAATTTTGTGTACATCTCCCCCACCCTCCCATCCCCTCTCCCCATTCCCTTCCACCCCCATTGTCTGACTTTCCATTTGCATGCCAGGTTTGCTTACTATTCAAGCTTAAATTGATTAGGAATCTTAACAAGATTGAGGAGAATATGGGGCATTTGTCTCTCTATTCTTTTTTATTATTATTATCCATACTTATATACACTTAATAAGGGATTAACATGTTGATGTCTCCCATTCCCCTATTTCCCTCTTCCCTGTCCCTGGTCAGTTGGATGTCCTCCTCCGTGGGCAGTCTGGATCAGTCCATGGGGTAGGGGGTTGTGAATAGCCTAGGAGTCAACCCGGTTCCACGCCCCCTTTGCATGTTGTTACTGAGGTGGGCATGTCTCTGGATATTCTCCCCCACCATGTCTCTTACAATCTTTCCGCCCCCTCTTCCGCTCAGTTCCCTGAGTCATGGTGGGTGAGTATTAAGGTTGCTTTGTTGTTGAGGCCTTAGAGGCCTCTGTACTTCTGATTGAGGATGTGTTTAGAAGTCTCTCTATTCTTGTGTGAGTTCATTGAGTATGATCTGTTCCAAATCCATCCACTTTCCTGCAAATTTCATCATGTCATTTTCCCTTGCTGCTGAGTAGAATTCTATGGTGTAAATGTACCACAACTTTGATATCCATTCATCCAGCAATGGGCATTTGGGTTGAGTCCAAGTCTTAGCTATTGTGAATTGAGAAGCTATAAATATGGTTGAGCAGATGTCTCTTTATTGAAGGGAGGAGCCTTGAGGGTAAATGGATAGCTGGGTCAGTTGGAAGCTCTCATTTCCTCTTTTTCCGAAGTATCCACAATGATATCCATAGTGGTTGTACAAGTTTGCACTCCCACCAGCAGTGAACGAGGGTTCCTTTTCCCCCACATCCTCACCAACATCTATTGTTGGTAGATTTTTTTTTTAATGATTTTCATCCTGACTGGAGTAAGGTGGAATCTCATAGTTGTTTTTATTTGCATTTCCCTGATGATTAAAGATATTATGAATATTGTCTTAAATGAAAATTGGCCATTTGTATTTCCTCCTCTGTGAATCCCCCATTGAGTTCACTGGCCTGTTTTTTGAGTGGGATGTTTGATTTTTTTATTACTTAATTGTGAGTTCTTTGTAAGGCTCTACATATTAGACCTTTGTCTGGGGTATAGCTGTCCTTGGCCATTTTTTAAGGTTAGAATGCTAGAGATGGATTCTCTGAATTTTTCTTTACCTAAGAACATCTTCACTCCCCCTTCATTCCTGATGGATAGTTTTGCTGGATATAGACGATGCAGTCAATAGCTCTTCTCTCTTATTACCTGGAAAATAGTGTG
>PVHP010017035.1:24102-35303 GCA_004024765.1 Zapus hudsonius
TATCCCCCCAATAGATTCAAAAGTTTATTATAATTGTAAATTGTCTCCAGCCAGTTCTGGCTGGAGGAGGTGTGTCACCTTGGCCAGATCCTAGGGTTCAGCCCTAAGGTGTTTCTGGGTCTGGAATTCTAGCTATACATATGCAAAAAGCAGTCTGAGCTCAAGCCTGGAGTTCCTCTTGTTTGCTAGTTTGGAATGCGCTTGCTTGCTTGAGATGCTGGTGATGGTTTTTCTCTCTCTGCTTGGATCTGTGAAAGAGGGCCAGCCTTTTTTCCTTAACCTCCCCTGGATCTGTTCAATAAATACTTTCCTCCCCCCAAAATTGTGCCTGGTTTGGAGATTCATCCCAGCGGTGTGTGTCTGACTACGACAGACTGGATCTTGTTTAATCTTTTGTTTGAGAAGAGAAGCATCCCCCCGTTGGAGTGTAGCAGTAGACCTAGAGTAGAGGTTGTGTTCAGCTTTCTGCTGGGCTCTGCTGACCCATGCAAAGGAAGCTGCAGCTCACAGTGCAGTGCAGGGGCAGGTAGACCCTCAGCTACACACTCACAGAGCCACTGATGGATACAGCTCATACCACATTCTCCTGCTGGCCAGGTGAGTCAGCTCAGCTCCCACAGATCTGCTATGACAGCAGGTGTCAGCCTCATTTTCACTTGGCCTCGCTGAGCCTCATGGATGGGCTCCAGGTGCAGTGACCCACTCTGGCTCCGATGACATGGGTAGAGTGAGGGACTTGGGACGTTTCCACTTCATTGTCAACGTGACTAGATTAGAATCACCTAGGAAACTGGGCATACCTGAGGACATTTTCAGAGAGGACTGAGATGGGACACCCACCCTGAATGTGAGTGACATCATCCATGTACTGGGAACCTGGTGGAATAAAAGAAGGAAGAGGACAAAGGCAACTGAGCTCTAAAATTCTGTCTCTCTGTTTCCTGGCCTAAATGATAGACATAACCTTTGAAACAGTGAGCCAAAATATATCTTTCCCCCTTTCCATTGTTCCTTTCAGGTATTTTGGTCATAGGAGCTGGGAAGATTGCTCATTCGATAAGGCACACCATATAAGTGTGAGAACAGGGGTTTAGACCTCCATCACCTATGTAATGCTGGGTGGGTGTGACAACCACCCATAATCCCAGTGGAGGTAGAGACAGGGGTCCCTGGGATAAGCTCTGGACTCAAGGGAGAGACCCTGCCTCAGTAAATGAAAAGGCAAGCACTCATAGATATCCGACGGCAACCACTGACCTCCACATGCACACACACACACACACACACACACACATGCACCCACAAGCATATCAACATAAATGGACACATGCATAAACCACGCACACACAAACACACACACACACACACACACACACACTGATACAAAAAATGCAAAAGAAAACTAATAGAACCAATGTGGACATAATCCTTCCTCACACCCATCCCATTCCTTTCAGCCTCATCCATGCTGGTGGGATCCAAGGCCCAGCCATCTTAGTGCCTCTCTGACATGTGGGGTGGTGGGGAGTAATAAATGCCAGGCAGCACGAAATCTGACCTTGTCTAGGCTCCTTGCTCCATGGTACAGAGGTCCAGCATCCACCCAGCCTAGCAATACCCCAGCAGAGGATTCTGGAACTGTCTGTTCCCACTGGGGAGGTGATAGGTGAGGACCCTGAGTGGCTTGCTAGTGCCTGAAGTGCTTCCATGAGACTAACTCCGGGGGGAGCAGAGTGACATCCCACTGGAACAGATGTGAGGGGGTCTTCCCAGTGGCATGTGATTGGCTGGAGTCTGGTGGCAGATCCTGAAGAGTCTCCATATCAGTCAGGGAGGACCTAAGCCTGATGGAATTTTGAGGGCTCTGTGCTTCTCCAAAGCCTTGTCTGGACCTGTGGGAGGCAGGAAGAAGCCCAAAGGTGTATCTCAGCCGCTCTGTGAGTTCCAGGTCCTCAGCAATCTGCCTCCCCTCTTCCTTGGTCCAGGGTCCTGGTGCAGCTTCTGGTGCTATGCTCAAGAGCCCGTGTGCTCAGTGTTGCCTGAGGAAGGGCCCGCCCCTGCTCCTTCATCAAGGAGCAAGATCCTCCATCTTGGTGGGAACCAGAAGTTTCTCTGAGAGACAGTCTGAGCTCCAGTCTGTCTACCTCGAGCTCTGATTCACCTCTCCACCGCCCAGGCCACAGACCTTCTGCCAAGGGCGCATCTCATCATTTGGCTGGGACATCTTTGGGACCTTCTGAATTAAGACATGCTGACCTTCTCCTGCCCTATCGCTCTTCCCGGTTAAACATGGGTGAGAAGATGCCCCAGGCCAACAGGATGCTGTTCAACCTTCTCCTGGGGAACCCCCTCCAGGCCTACCCATCAGCACAGGCTGACTCAGAGCGGGGGCTCTGACCACTTCCTTGGGGGTCTTGGCAGTCACTGATCATAGGTTTCTTTGCAGGACTCTTCACTCTTCTCTCATTCAGTCCCTCTCTGAAGGCACACTCAGGAGTTAGGCATCTAAGCTTCTTTGCTCCATGACTTCTTGGGTGGCCTGAGGAACCTCCATCAGCACACGCTTAAAGCCACAGTGTCCTCATTCAGGCTGGGAGGCAAAACCTACAGAGAACAAAGCTTGGCCCTGGCGGGTCATGGAGTCAGGAGAAGGCAGGACAGAATGACAAGGCTATGGTGGTGGCTTCCTGATGGCTGGTGGGTTATTAAAGAAGTGCGTTTCTCTTCATTTGATATATTTTTAATGCAAAAGCTATGAGTTCTCTACAAAAGATGAGTATTCTGCTAATCAATCCATTAACCCAGGCTGGGGATGTAGCTCAGTGGTAGAGCACTTCCCTAGGATGCATGAGGCCCTGGGTTCCATTCCCCCATCCCCCCCACACACCATGTGTAATTGATCAACCCAAATAAAAAGAAGAGTCTTTCTTCTACCTTTCTGCCTCACAGCGTGGCCAGGGTCATATGGGCTCCCCTATGGGAACGGAGGAGCTTTGAACCTGGTCTGTTTGTGAACCTCCTCATTTAAAAAAAATTAATTTTAATTTTTTATTATCCATAATTAGATACACTTAATAAGGGAATAATGTGTTGATGTCTCCAGTTCCCCTATTTCCCTCTTCCCTGTCCCCGGTTAGTTGGATATCCTCCTCTGTGGACAGTCTGGATCAGTCCATGGGATAGGGGGTTGTGAACAGCCTAGGAGTCAACCCGATTCCGCCCCCCTTTGCATGTTGTTACTGAGGTGGACAATGTCTCTGGATATTCTCCCCCACCATGTCTCTTACAATCTTTCCGCCCCCCTCTTCCGCTCAGTTCCCTGAGTCATGGTGGGTGAGAGTTAAAGCTGCTTTGTAGTTGAGGCCTTAGGGGGCCTCTGTGCTTCTGCTTGAGGTTATGCTTAAAATCGTTGGCGTCTGTTTCGCTGGTTCATCCAGGGTTGATCGATTGGCTGTGGTTATAGGTCTCTTGAACCTCCTCATTTTTGAAAAATCATTATTAGCTGTTTTCTTCACCTCTCATTCCTCTCGTTTCCTTTTTGATTGTCATCTAACCTAGAACAGACCAACAATTTCCAATTACACCCGAATCCTTCTGCACAATCTTTCAGTTTTCAAGTCCCACATCTTCAAATCCGTTCTCCACATTCAATTTGGGGAAAGGGTCAGAATTCGGAAAGTCCCACGAAAAAGAGGAGGAACTGGAACTTCTAAAACCCCGAAGCATGACATCAGCGTGTGGCGAGGCCTTGTTTACAGACAGGATGCTGGTTCCAGTAACTCAGCCTCCCAGTCATCACCAGCAGGCCAGGGGGGTGACGCTGGAGCAACCTAGGGTTCCCTGGGTCCCTGTCTGCAGCGGGGCTTAAGAGCTTGGAGCAGCCAGAGAAATATTTGGAGCATCACTGAGCTCATCCCAAAGGCAGCTTGGGCTTTGTCGGAGGATGGGCAGCTGGGAGAAGGGAGGGGCTCCCAAGGAGCCAAAGAGACTGGAAAGGTTTAGGGGCCGAAGCCTGTCTTGAGTATGTAGTGTCCTCGGGCCCCTGAGAAGGGGCAGTGCTGGTGGCACATCTTCCAGAAGCCGTGGAAACAAAGGTCTGCTGGTTCACCTCTGCCACACCCACCACTTTCAAGTTCCTGGCTTCATCTGAGCCTTGTCTTGGGATCTCTGCTGTTATATAGGCTGCTTCCAGGTTCTGTGATCACAGGACATCAGGTCCAGCATCTCCTTCCTCCTTCTCTTCTTTGATCTCCCTCCTCCTCTTTTTTCCTTCGCTGCCCGTTCCACCTCTTCCCCTTCACTTCCTATTCTTCATCGACCTCTTTCCCCTCAATTTTCTTTTCCACTACTCATCCCTCTCTTCTTTTCTTCCTTCTCTTTCTCCCCTCGCTCCCGCCTCTTCTTCTTTCTCTCTCTTCTCTGCTTCCTTCTCTTCTCAGTGCACATGGACATCCGGGGTGGGTGTGTTTCCCTCGGACACTTGGAAAGTCTATGGTCATTGCTGTCAGACACCGCTCTGCCTAAAGCGAATAGACCCCCAGAAGTGACTCTCATTAAGGAGAACAGAAACTCAAATTTAGGGATGTCTGTGATTGTGTGTATGTTTGAAACAAGGTCTCATGTAGCCTAGCCTGGCCTCCAACTTGAAATCACTTTTGACCTTCCTGCCCCCACCTCCAGTGTGCTGGGATTACAGACATACCATCATGACCAGCGTTGTTGTCCATGTTGTTGGGATGAACATACAAACCAGACACAATTTATGGGAGGAAGGGGATTTATTTCAGCTTATAGATTCTGGAGAAGTTCCATCAGTGGTGGAGGAAGCTGGCTCCCATTCATAAATCCAAGCAGAGAGAGACACCATCACCAGCCAGCATCTACCAAAAAAGCAATAAGCACAAAGCTGCAGTAAGCAGAAGCCCCAGAGCTCAGACCTCTCTGCATACCTTTGGGCTGGAGTTCAGCTCCACCCCCAAACACACCTTTGGGCTGGACCCCTGAATCCACCCCTGTCGGGTGCTTCTCCAGGTTACCGCATGGGTCCCTGGCCCCCTGCTAAATGAGCCTGTCTCTCTGGCCAGCAGGAGACCTGGCTCCATCGAGGAAAGGTGAGCGCGGCGGCTGGACAATCACACGCAGCCGGGAGAAGTGTCCAAGCAGATCTCAAACTTTATTTTCATATCCAACCTTATATACAATCTAGGGATGGGTTGCATTGCCTTATCTCTTACACAAAGGGGGCTCAGTAAACAGGGACAGGTACAGAAACTCAGCCAGAAGGAGTAAAACCTATTAGCACTTGTAAACAGGATTTAGGGCCTTCAGCCATCCCCCTGCCTCCTGGGGGGCACAGATGTGCTAGGAACAAAGGGATGAGCTACCATGCTCTCATCCAGATGCATATTAAAACTTAGCTCTCAGATATACAGCCAGGCTGGGTCCTACACACCCCCAGTGGCCTCCTCCTTCCTGGAAGTTGGAGACCTATGTTATAAGCTTTAATAAAACCCCTGAGTCTATGGGGGACACAATTCAAATGACCACAGCCAGTGGAGGTGGCGTGTGGGTTTGAACCTAGAGATTTATCCACGCTATGCAAACCCTACACTGAGCTACCCCCCATCCAAGGCTAAGTGATTAATGAACCAAAGACCTGTCTATTGCTAACTAAGGCTTGGACTGAGAGGCTTGGTGAGGATGTGTATAAAATTTCATCCGAGAGAGAGAGACAGAGAGAGAGAGAGAGAGAAAGTGAGAGAGAGAACCAACAGACCAAAGAAAGGATTCCATTTGAGCCTAATTTGCTGGACTAGTTAGGTCTACTGGGGCTCCTTACAGGGATGTGAGTGACTCACAAAGAAGTTCCAGCACCAGGGAGTCCCTTCCCCCAACATGGCAGGTCATCTTGCAGAGATAGCTTGAGTCCATCTTCCATAGCTTTTAGAGCCCCCTAGGACCTGTGAAGCTGGGACAGCCAGGGCGCTGACAGGACTCTCAAGAAGTGAGGGTCTCCTGACCTTCCCTGCTCCTTCCCAGAGGAATGTCAATAGCCTTATCACCATTCCTACATTCCTGGCTGTCACTGTGTCATTCTGTTTCTTTCACTACCATGATTATAGGCCAAGGTCACTCTAGGGACCCTGCTTCAAGATGGCGATGGTCATGTCAAGCCGAGAGGAAATCACTCTCTGCCACACTGATACCACCTGGAGCTGTCCCTTTTGAATCACCTCCCTCCACAGCTCACAGTGCTGAGGAGCATCTGCTCAGGGGGCGAGCCTGATGGAGCACCCTCATCAGAACCTGAGGTGCAAGGGTCTTCCGCAGTGCTGTAATGGGCCTCAGTGGGTCAGGAAGGGGAGTTATAGGGTCCAGAGAGGGCTCTACAGTGAAGGGTCCCTGTGGCTGTCAAAAGAGATGGTAGATAGACTGTAGGTGAAAGCTGGATATTTATAGAGAAAATGAAGAAAGACTCCCAGGTTCCTCACAATCTTGTTGCCAATGTTTAAAGAGCAAGACTCCCAATATGCTCTTCCTATCAGTAAATTTGGGTTCAAATGAATCCTGATGTTTGAACCTCTGTGTGCCTGGATGTGTACATCATCTTCTTCAGCCTTGTTCAGAAAATCCCCCAATTCACTTCCATATCCCTTCCTCAAAGGGATGCTTCCCACATCAGCTCAGGAATAAACCCTGGTCAGTGTGAGCCAATCAGATCCATCCTCATCTCTGATGGGTTTAACAGCGGCCATGGGCTCCACTTCCCGCAAATGCATCCTTTAGCTAATGAAAGGGATGGGGTGGAAAAAGAAGGCCTTTCTGTTGCCTGTGTGACCCTTGTGGCCACCTGAGGAACATGTAGAAATATGGAGAGAATGGGAATCCCCATGACATTGTTGGAGACATTTACCCCTTTTGCTCCCAGTGAAAGGCAGTGTGTAAATTTCCCGATTAAACAGGCTCTCTGAAGAGAATGTGCGTCTTCAAGTGTCATTGAAATGGAATACAATCTGGAGTTTCCCAGGCTTTAATCATTCTGTTTTCTCCTTTTATATTTTTTTTGGAAATCTAAATGTCCTTATGATAGAAATGACTGAAGCTGCTGGGCGTGGTGGCGCACGCCTTTAATCCCAGCACTTGAGAGGCAGAGGTAGGAGGATCACCATGAGTTCAAGGCCACCCTGAGACCACATAGTAAATTCCAGGTCAGCCTGGGCTAGAGTGAGACCTTACCTCGAAAAACCAAAAAAAAAAAAAAGAAATGACTGAAGCTGAGCATGGAAGACTTCTATTCTGAGCCTCCTTTAAAATGAAGCTGGTCATGTGAGGAGCTGTGGCCAGTGGGCTCACAGACAATGATGGATCACTTCCTGTGGAGCGCATCACTTCTTGGACAGAGCTTGTCTCCCTCACCGCGGCCATCCTCCGTGCCTAGCTGCACCCTGGAATGCACTGGGAAGAGCCAGTCCCCACCCAGGAGCCCTGAGCTGCAGAGTGTCCCAGACCCATTCCAACAAACAAGCCCTTGTCCTGAACCAATGCTCAAATGCTAGAGATGATCACAGAGGAATCCCAGCCAGCCTCACTCTCTCACTTCCTCATCGTCCCCTTTTAATCAACTCACACACTCACTTGAATCAATGGATTCAAGAAACTTGATGCTCATCCTGTCTCAGAAAGACCAGTGTCTCTTAATGATCCTGCCAAGTTCTCACCAGCTGCCTCCTCCCAGCACAGGGCACTTTGCCAGAAAGGGCGGTGGGGCACCAAGCTGGGACTTCAGTCTGGAGTCTGAGCACATGTGTTTAGAAAGGCAGGGTGTAATGGCCCAGGCCACTCGGAAGGCTGAGGCAGGAGGATTGCTGAGAGTTCAAGCCAACCTGGACTGTAGAGTAAGACCCTGTCTCAAAAACAAAAGCAAACAAAAAGCTGGGAACTAGGGAGTTGTCTCAGTGGTTAAAGATGCTTGCTTATAAAGCCTGCTGGCCTGTGTTTGATTCCCCAGTCAGTACCCATAGAATAGCAGATGCACAAAGTGGTGCATGCATCTGGAGTTCATTTCAGTGGCATGCCCATTCTCTCTCTCAAAAAAATAAATTAAAACAATTTTTTAAAAAGTAACAAGAATAGAATAATATTTTATTTATTCATTTTCAAGCAGAGATACAGAGAAAGAGAGAGAGAGAGAGAGTGCACCAGAGCCACCACTTTGTGGGTCTGGCTTATGTGGGACCTGGGGAATTGAACCTGGGACCTTAGGCACTGGAGGCAAGTGCCTTAACCGCTGAGCAATCTCTCCAAGCCCCAAGAATAGAATAAAAAGTTAAAAGAATTAGAGGCTTTCTTCCTACTCCTACGGCACTAGATACACGTCTCCCCTTGGGGAATCCATCTTAGCGGTGAGTGCCAGCGCTCAGAGCTCCACATTCCTCCCATGAATCTTCAGTCCTCTCAGTGCTGTCACACCTGGGTCCCTTGGGCTCATGTGGTCATGTCACAGCAGTTCGATGGCCTCGGTGGTAGGCACCACATAGACACCAAGAGCCCATTTTATTTCCAGGCGCCTGCAGCACCTGCTGAATTCCAGACCATGTCAGTGAAACCTACCTGCGTGGATTATTCTCACCTACGAGTTAGAGGAATGTGGACAGGGTGACTCCAGAGTATTTGAGTCCCTGTACAGTTGAGTTGGGTAACCCCAGCTCCCCAAGGTCACATCTGGCACGTCAGCTCAAACATAGTCTTTTGGCTTATCTTGGCAATAAGATTTCAGGGCCAGAAGATTTCCCTATTCCCTTTAGTGACTGCTCTCAGGTTGCTGGGGAGAAGTGAGCTTTTCTGTAGTAGAGCATGGGCAGTGAAGGAAGGAAGAAGGAAGAAAGGAGGGAGGGAGAGAAGGAAGGAAGAAAGGAAGGAAGGAGGGAGGGAAGGAAGGAGGAAGGAGGGAAGGAAGGAAGAAAGGAAGGAAGGAAGGAGGGAAGGAAGGAAGAAAGGAAGGAAGGAAGGAGGGAAGGAAGGAAGAAAGGAAGGAAGGAGGGAAGGAAGGAGGGAAGGAAGGAAGAAAGGAAGGAAGGAAGGAGGAAGGAGGAAGGAGGGAAGGAAGGAGGGAATGGAGGAAGGAAGGAAGGAGGGAATGAAAGAAGACCAGTTTTGCGTTGCTTGCTTTTAATTTATTTTTTGTTCATATTCGTTTGTTTGCTTTTTCATGTGTGCATATATGGATGCAAGTTCATATGTATGTGTGTGGGTGAGCATCCATGTGTGTGTTCATGTGTCTGGAGATCAAAGGTTTCATCAAGTGTCTCTTGACATGGCTTGAAACAGTGTCTTCCCGATAGCTTACAATAGTCCTATAAAATCATCACTCTTTGACACATGGGGAAACCGAGGCCCATGAGGACGCTGCAGCTCCACACCTCCAGTGTTAGGGGGAAAGTGCTAGAATGGTGTCCTCTCCACTCTGAACCAGGTAAACAGACTCAGCCACCTGCCTGCTCCCTGGTACCTCATGGTCCTAGAGCTTCTGTGAGGAGGCCATCCCCGTGGACAGATACCAGACACCCACTTCACATTGGGTTTGACATGCGACATGTTCTGTTTGGGAGCAAACAACCACAGAATCAAAGCTCTGTGAAGGGCTGAATTAGTTCTTTTCTGGGCACTCCATCCGGATGGGTGTTAGAGATGGTAATACAGGCATGCTTGTTTGACCCAGCCGGAAAGCAGGCCGGGTCTGGCTCTCACACCTTCCCAGGACTACAGGAGGTAATTTCGGGGCTTCCCAGGATGTAGAAGTAAACAGAGCCACGACTTCTTTGTGAAGCGGCTCCCTTAATTACGCCAATAAGGACTTGAAAGCAAGCCCTGTCTTGGGGAATCAGCCAGGCTGATTTAATCCAAACACAGAAATGAGAAGGTCTCCACTGGCTTGCTGCAAGGACCCGACATCCCAGTCTGCACCCCTGTTTAACGAAACCATCGGGCCACTAGTCTCTCCGAGCTTTCTGAGGGCAGGACCTTGAGTGACAGCTAGGGTACAGCAGGTTTTGTTCGAATTTCCCATGGCTTTATGACCTAACTCCAGAAAGAGGTAAGCAGGGGGTGTCAGGGATATCTGTTTCTTTTTATCCTATTTATTACTGCTGTTGAGATACTTCCAAGAAAATATCCCAAAGGGTTAACTTGGCCAAGAGAACAGCCTTTTTTTTTTGTCATTCTCCTTTTTCCACCACTTTTTTTTTTCTGCCTGAAATGTACATGCAATGGATGGAGCTCCAGCCTTCTTGTTTGACCCGAAAAGATGAGAATCTGTGGAGTGCTTCATGGAGCAAACACCCACATCCCTCATCGGTTTTGCTGTTATTGGGTTTTTATATGTGTGTGTGTGTGTGTGCACATGTACAGACCCTGTGTGTCCTTGTATGGAGGCCAGAGAAGGACAATGATCTCCTGCTCTATCACGCTTAAAGAAAACAACAACAAAAAACATTTCTCGGGGCTGGAGAGATGGCTCAGCAGTTAGGGTGCTCGCCTGCAAAACCTAACGACCAGAGTTCAATTCCCCAGTGATCAAGAAAAGCCAGATGCACAAAGTGGTGCATGAATCTGGAGTTCGCTTGCAGTGGCTCGAGTCCCTGGAGCGCCCATTCTCTCTCTCTCTCTCTCTCTCTCTCTCTCTCTCTCTCTCTAACTAAATAAAAATAAAATAAAAAATTCTCATTTATTTAGGAAATGATTTGTAACTTACCAAAGCAGTGCAAGTAAACAACTTCCCCCCTTCCTCCCCACCATAAAACCCTGGCCTGATGAGGCCTCCAGAGACCTGGTTTGAGTTGAAATTAGAAGGCACAGAATCCACCGAGCACTGTGGCCAGGGTCACCGCATGCACGTAGAGCCCTCACTGTGCTTTAGAACCAGGTTTGCTGAAAAGGATTTTTAAGCCAGTGGTGACCAGGTTCCTTCCCAGAGTGGGGCAGCGCTCTGGCTTCCTCCCTGCTACACCCTCTTTGTTCCAGGTAAGGACCAAGGTCCCCCCTCTGGAGTCTTTCACCAAACCTGGAACTACCATAGATTTTTGGTCAGTTTGACCAGCTTGCACCAACTCACTGCATATCTATCTGTCCCCCACCATAGAACTGGGGTTGCTTGTGTGTGTGTGTGTGTGTGTGTGTGTGTGTGTGTGTGTGTGTGTGTGTGT
>PVHP010017036.1:0-35284 GCA_004024765.1 Zapus hudsonius
CAGGCATTTTGTTGCAGAACTTTATTATTATAGCTGACAACTGAGAGTCTTTTCTCTTGTTTTCAGATTGCGTAACTATTTACCATCTGAAGCCAGAAAGACAAGAACAAAAAAACACAGCAAAGCTGACCACAGCATCCCCTAACACTAGCAATTAGAAAAGGAAACATTATAAGAATCGTATTGCATTCCACATGTTAAGTGTGAAATGAACAGGGTATTTAAGAGGCAAGGAAGAATGCTGAAGTTCCCTCTGCCTTAACGAGTGAGGAGGTGGGACTTGAACTAGGGCAAAATTTGGTTAATCAGAATGACCTTGCACTGAATTGTTTAGTGAAGAGGCAGAGTTTAAGCCAAGTCCACAGTGGGCAGCAGCATGTGGGCATGGGTGTGTGTGAATATTCACACACTGGTGTCTGTATGAGAGATTGAACCATCCTGGCCAGCAGTAAATTCTGAGTCTCCAAACCTAACAGCTAACACTGGGGTGTTGAGGAAAACTGGAAATGGAAATGCCTGTGCCAGGTTTCTTCATCATCACCTACAGAATATACTGTGGAGGTTCTAGAAACTTGGCAAGGCGGTTAAAGGGTACTGGTTCCGCCAAACTGAGTTGAGTACAATACTCAAGTGTTGGGTGTTAGAAGCCTACAGGGACCAGATTTACGTGGAGAGTAGCAGATAATCTAGCAGGAAAATCCCAAAAGGAGGAGTGTAGATGAAGCCAGAGGAATGTAACAGTGAGAGAGGGCAATGTCCAGGGGGATACAGAAAAGCCCATGTCTTGAACTCAAGAGGCTGGGGGCTGAGCCTATCTGAAGTAGCTTAAAGTGTTTTGGCAAGAATTTGAAGTAACAGGGCTGGAGAGATGGCTCAGCGGTTAAGGCACTTGCCTCCAGTGCCTAAGACCCCCAGTTCAATTCCCCAGGACCCACATAAGCCAGACCCACAAGGTGATGGCCCTGGTACTCTCTCTCTCTCTCTCTCTCTCTCTCTCTCTCTCTCTCTCTGCTTGAAAATGAATAAATAAAATATTTTTTAAAAAAAGAATTTGAAGTAACAATTGGAAATAAAAAGTAATTATTTGCATCTTTGTTTTTAAATATATTTTAAAAATATTTTTATTTACTTATTTGCAAGGAGAAAGAGAGAGCGAGTATGGACATGCCAGGGCCTCTTGCCACTGAATACAAATACCAGGTGTATGCGCCTTTGTGCATCTGGCTTTGTGTGGGTCCTGGGCAATCCTAGAACTCAGGCCAGCAGGCTCTGCAAGCAAGCACTCTAACCACCGAGCCATCTCTCCAGCCCTGCATCTTTGTTGTAATGTCTTTTCTTTTATTAAACAAATTCATAAGGTCACCTTATATTTTGAACTTCATTGTTATAATTCTGTTATGCATTAAATAAAAAACTTTTTCAAAAGTACCCATTCCATTTTTCAATGTTTTTGTTTCCTGATTATAAGCATGATATAAATGTGTTTCCATTGGAAAATTTAGATATAGAAAACAAGGAAAAAACTAAAATTAGCCACAAACTCTCATTTGTACAGATTATTTTTTGTTTATTTATTTATTTGCAAGCAGAGAGAGAGAATGGGTGTGCCAGGGCCTGTAGCCACTGCTAACAAACTCCTGTTGCACATGACACTTTGTGCATCTGGCTTTTATGGCTACTGGGGAATTGAACTTGGGTAGACTTTACAGGCAAGGGCCTCAACCATTGAGCCATCTCTCCAGCCCTGTTTTGTTTTGAGGAAGGGTCTCACTCTAGCCCAGGCTGTCCTTGAATGTTCTCTGTAGGCCGGATCCTCCTACCTGTGCCTCCTAAGTGCTGGAAGTAAAGACGTGCAACACCACGCCCAGCCATTTGTAAAGATTTTGATTTTGTATCATTTTCAGGTCTTTTCTGTACATACACTGTTTTCCTTGAATATATAGAATGATGCTGAATCCATATTTTTGTCTTACATTTTTATGTTATTTCCAGTATTTTCCTTGTCTTTAAGTAATGTTTTGAAACATTTTAAACGGCTGACGAATAGTCATTTAATACTCTATATTAGTGTATTTAAGCATTCCTTTGTCATTGAATAGTAAGGTATTCAACTAATATGAAGGTAATAAGTCTTTCACTTTTAAGTCATTGCTATTAAAAAACGCTCCACCTTTTAAAGCAAAGATCGTTCACTTTGGTTCTAAGTCTAAGGAAATTTTAAACTCTGCATGGAAGAATCCTGTGGATTTCAACCTCCAGCCATCTAGTTAAAATCCACCGAAACATTCCCAGCTCTTTCTTAAGTGTGCACAGTGCTACTTTACATGGCTGATCACCCCTAAATGAGAAAGAAAAACAGCCCTTAAAATCTGAGGATGAGTCTGACCCTCTACTGTCTGGTGACAAGGAAAGGCACATAGGGAAGCCACATTAACAATGTCACAGACCATCAACACCACACAAGAGCTCTGTTACTTTGAGGAGAGGAGAGCAAAACTCATACAACAACAGCAAAACTAACAAACTATTTCACAGGCTGGAGTGATGGCTCATTGGTTAAGGCATTTGTGTGTAAAGCCTAACAACCCACCTAAAGCCAAATGTACAAAGTGGTGCATGTATCTGGAGTCTGGAGTTTTTTTGCAGAAGCTACAGGCCCTGGTGTCCTCTTTTTCTGTCTCCCTTTCTCCCTCCCTCATTCCCTCCCTCCTCTCTCTCTCTCTCTCTCTCTCTCTGTCTGCTTGCAAATAGATAAATAAATAAATATTTTTATAAAATACTACTTCACAATTTTGACAAGTGTAGGCAAAATCAGGGTAACAACCCAAAGCACTGGGGCCTCTCCTTGCTGCCTGTAGTGATTGCTACACCTCTTGATCAATTACCACTTCATCCTCATGCTAATCTTCCCTCCCTTCAGGTAAGCATTCCTACAACTCCTAATCATGGACTATCTTCACCTTCTAAAAAGATATTGTGATTTATTGATTTGCAAGGAGAGAGAAACAGAGAGGGAGAGGGAGAGGGAAAAAATGAGCCTACCAGAAACTCCTGCCACTGTGAACAAACTCCAGATTCAAGCGCCACCTAAGGCTTTATGTGGACACTGGGAACTGAACTTTGGTCCTGCTTTATAGGCAAATGCCTTAACTGCTGAGTCATCTCTCAGCCCACCAGCCCTAATTTTTGATGTACATATGATTTAGGCTATGAATGTATATAAATTTAGGCTTACTAAATTTATTATTTTTACATTTTATTTGTAAATAATTACAAATTTAAGGGAGTTGCATGAGTAAGAACTATATATAAAAATGTGTATCTTTACCTATATTAACATTTTATCTTATGTGTTTAATACAGTCCATGAAAAGTCATTCCTATGCCTTCTTTTTTTATTTACTTATTTTACTTATTTATGTGCAAGCAGAGAGAGAGAGAGATAGATAGAAGAGAGAAAGACGGAGAGAATGGGCATGTCAGGGCCTCCAGCCACTGCAAAAGAACTCCAGATGCATGCACCACTGTGTGCATCTGGCTTTACGTAGGTACTGGGGATCAAACCTGGCTCCTTAGGCTTTGCAGGCAAGCACCTTAACCGCTGAGCCATCTCTCCAGCGGCTCCATGCCCCCCTTTTTTTAGACCAACTATTTAATATATGTTTATTTCAAGCTGATTTCAGGACATATAGAATAAACCATATTATTTGTATCTAGATGTTTAGGCAGAACTGCAAACTGTTCATTTAGGTCCAAAACAGAGAATATCTTTTTTCTATTTTGTTTGATACATATATATATATATATATAATTTTACTTATTTTTATTATCAATAATGAGGTAAATTTAATGAACAAATAAAGAGTTGTTATCCCCATTTCCCCAATGCCCCTCTTCCCTATCCCCAATCAGCTGGATATCCTCCTCTGTGGACAGTCTGGATCAGTCCATGGGGTAGGGGATATTGGATAGCCTAGGAGCCAGCCCAGTTCCACCCACCTTAGTGTGTTGTTACTGAGGGGATCAATGTCTCTGGGAGTTCTCCCCCACCATGGCTTTTACAATCCTCTGCCCCCTCTTCCGCTCAGTTCCCTGAGTCATGGTGGGTGATATTAAGGCTGCTTTATTGTTGAGGTCTTAGGGGTCTCTGTACTTCTGCTTTAGGTTGTGTTGAAAATCGTTGGTGTCTGTCTGGCTTATCCTGTGTTGACTGACTGGCTGTGGTTGTGGGTCTCTTGTTGTCCCACCACTCTCTGCTGGGTTCCATGTGGATCCTCTATGATAGGTCTGGGATAGGTCTCTTGCCAGGATGTCAGCTATCGGCCTGCGGTTGATTGGTAGGGTTGGAGAGTCACAGCTCTCTCGCTGCATTCTGAAAGATACAAACAGAATCTCCATCGGAGAGTGAGATCAGTGTAGGTTAACTTAGTTACACATTTCTGAATTAGCTAGATTCTATTGTTAGTAGCTTCTTTGTAAATCACCCGTATAGTGCATCTCTCTTTAGGGGCCCAAGAGTTTGGTTCCCAGTATATTTCGCCCTGAATCCCGCCCCCATGCCCTTTTAATGAGAGGCCTTGGCTCCTCACTGTGTGTCCATCTCAGCTTCAATGAGCAAAACACTCAACTGCAAGTGCATTGCTGATAGTCTTCACCTGTAGGGAACCGACAGGAATATGATCAATATGATCCACTGGAGCCTACATGGCTGTGGTAGTTTGAATGTATGTCCCCCCAATAGAGTCAAGGGTTTTGTTAAAGCTTGTCTCCAGCTGCCTAGCTGGAAGAGGTGTCATGGCTGGGGGTGAGGGGGTGGTTTTGGAGTCCAACCGGAAGGTGTCATTGGGGCCAAATCTGATTTCTAACCCAAAAGTATGCAGAGCAGTCTGAGCTCTGCAGGGTCCCTGCTGATTTGTTGCCCATCTGTGCTTGCTGTGGAGCCGGCTGGTGGTGGTTTTTCTCTGCGTGGAAAAGGAAGCCAGCTTCTTTACTGTCTATGGGACTTCCCCCCTGGATCTGTAAGCTTGAAGTAAATCCCTTCCTCCCATAAACTGTGTCTGTTTGGAAGTTCATCCCAGCAAGAGTAGCTGACTACAACAATGACCTTGAAGCAAGACTTTCAACTCAGTAATAGTGTGCACATCTGAGACCCTCCATGCCTCCTATGCACATGCTAAATTCAAATATGATATCTCGTTAAAGCCTTTCAGAGTTGAGTTTATTCTCCACCCCAGGAAGATGGTTCCTTGGATTTCTTTGAGAGAGGGGCAGAGTTTTGCTGTATTGCCTAGGCTGTTTGTGAATTCTTAGGCTCAGATGAGCTCAGGCTATGGGCATATGCTACCACACTGGAGAGAATTGATCCAGACTTCCAGATTTGTATTTTTTTTTCTGATATGTGTGTGTGTGTGTGTGTGTGTGTGTGTGTTGGGGTGGGGTGTGTGTGTGTGCGTGCACGTGTGCGTGCTTGTGTGCCATGGAGTGTGTGAGTAGAGAACAGAGGACATCTTTTCCAGGTCAGTCCTTGCCTTCCACCCTGTTTGAGGCCCGGTTTCTGGTTCACAGTGATGCTGTCACCAGGCTAGCCAGTCCTCCAGCTATGGGAAGTTCTCCATTCTCCACCTTCCATCTTGCTGTTGGTGTGCTGGGACTGTAGAAACCCACCACAGCTTCCAGCTTTTACATGGGTCCTGGGTATCTGAACTCTGGTACTCAGGCTTTCCTGGCAAGGGCTTTATCCACTGACCATCTCTCAGCCTAGGGTTATATTTTTATGGTTTAGATATGAGGTATTGCCCACCCCAAAGGTTCCTGTGTTGAAACCTCGGTTTCTAGTTGGTGGTGCTCTGTTTGTTTGTCTGTTTTTTTTTCAAGGTAGGGTCTCACTCTAACCCAGGCTAACCTGGAACTCCCTTTGTAGTCCCAGGCAAGGCTCAAACTCACAGTGATCCTCCTGGCTCAGGCTCTGGAGAGCTGGTGTTAAAAGCATGCACCAGCACAGCCTTCTGGTGGTGCTCTTATAGAGATGACTAGGGCCGAAGGCATTCGCCTCATGGATGGATTCGCACACTGATCAGCTCATGAGTGCGCTAGTAGGAGGTGAAGCCTGGTTGCAGAGAGGTCACTGGTGGCATATTTTTGAGGGCATATTTGGTTCTCAGATGTTTTCTCTCTTTCTTCCTCCTCTCCTCCCTCCCTTCCATCTTCTCTCCTTCACCCCACCCCACCATGAGGGGAGCGCTTCCCTCTCCCGTACCTTTCTGTCTTAATGCTTTGCCTCAGGCCCACACCAATAAAGCCAGCCTCTTGTGAGCTGAAATCTCTGAAACGATGAGCCATCATCCTGCTTTTAAATAGCTTCTCTCAGGCAAAAAGTTAACATTACATTATTTTTTGGCAAAGTTATTTTCTATTTCTCTAACATTTGTTTCTGTCCAACTCACATTTTGAGTGTTTGCCTTTAAGAAAAAAAAACTGCAGGGAGAGAATGGCATCAGTCTAATTAATTCAACTTTGAGTCAACCTCAAAAACTAGAGTTCAACGGTCTTTGCAGACCAGCTTGAAAAGTTTGAATAAACTTCTCCTTGATGGCCTTTACAAACCTTATAAGGATTCATCTTTGTCTTTGCTTCCCTGAGAACCGCTCTCCTTCATTTCAGCTGCAGGGAATTGGAAGATCTTATCCATATCTGGATCCACAGCACTGGCCTTTGGCCAGCTTCCAGAGACAAGCCAGGCCCAGGCCTCCTCACAGGCCATTCAGTTCTCGTGGAGTTTTCCCAAATAAAGCTGGGCTCCTTCCAGGCTAGCACCTGCTTCCTTCATGTGCTTTTCTTTAGACAAGAACTTGTACCCTGCATTTTGTGTATGTGTGTGTGCATGCGTGTGTGCGTTCGTGTGTGTGTGTACGTGCATGTGTGTGCGCGCATGTGTGTGTGAGTATGCATGTGTGTTTTGTGTGTGTGCACATATGCATGTGTGTGCATGTGCATGTGTGCGTGTGTGCGCGTGTGTGCTCTGTGTGTGTGGTGTGAGCATGTGCATGTGTGTGCAGTGCGTGTGTGTGCATGTGTGTGTAGTGTTTGCATGCATGTGTATGCTGATGCATGTACCCATGCACATGTGTAGAGACCACTTTATTTCCTTGAGACAGGCTACAAGCATGTTTTGTCTTCCCTGGCTTTAAAAAGTTATTTATTTACTTATTTGTACATGTGTGAATGAGAAAGAAGGGAGACACAGAGAGAGAGACAGAGAGAACACCAGGGTCTCTTGCCACTGCGAATGAATACCAAATGCTTGCACACTTCTTGAATATGTTTTTATGTGAGTAGCTGGGAGTCGAACCAGGGCCGGCAGGATTCGCAAGCAGGTGCCTTTAATTTCTGAACCATCTTTCTAGCTCTGCCCTTGCTTTTTAACATGGGTCTGTGTGTCTAGGGGCTGAACTCAGGACCTTGTTCGTGCAAAGCAAGCACTCTCGCTCACTAAACCATCTCCTCAGCTCCTTAATTGTTTAAAAAATAACACAATTTTACCATGGAGAGTTTAAAATGCATAACAAGTTTTGGGAAATTTTGACATAAACAAGCTTGTTCGTGAGAGACATTTACCAGAACAAAAGAAAGAAAAAATCATCATAAGGGCATTATTTGTCTTGTCTAAAGGAGCAGAAATTTGGTTCAATCTAGGAAACAACCTCCCCTCCATTTTTGTACTTTTGGGATTAATAATACCTGACATTTTAATTGTATGGCTGATAAAATTGTCAAGGACTCACATTATGTCGACACCGACTGCATGTCTCTTTCTTTTGTGCATGTGGATGTAGAATTTATTTTTTTTCTATTTCTAAACTTCTTTCTTGCAGAGAGAACATAATTAGCATTTTACAAAAACAATTTTCTATTCTCTGAACCTGACTATCTCATTTTTGCCTGTTTTCTTTTTTCTTAGGTTTCCTTCTCTTGGGTAACTTTAAAGATTAATTAATTTTTAAAAATATATTTAGTTGCCTACTCCCTCTAGGAATATAGTCCAGATAAGCAATCAAAACCATCAAAAAGAAAGAACACAGTTATTAAACCATGTTTCTTCTTGTTGACACTAAAAATTATATTTACATAATAGCCCACATAACAGTTAGGAGATAAGAGGGAAAAAGGCTTTAATTCTAAGATCAAAGAAGAGCTTTTCTCATAACTGACTGAGCATCTGTAAAAACTAGTTTACTGTGTAATAATCAGGTCAGCATAAAGTTTAGTTCAAGGTCAGGGTCAAATTTCATATGCTTCAAACTTAAATTTTCTACATTGGTTTTATGAGTCAAATAAATCACTACTTCTATAGCTTGTTTCAAGTCAATAATGATAAACACACATAAACCTGCATTCATGGCTGGGGAGATAACTCACTCAAAGGTACTTGCTTGCAAAACCTGATGGCCCAGGTTCAACTCCCAGGACCCATGTAAAGCCAGATGCACAATGTGACACATGTGCCTGGAGTTCCCTTACAGTGGCAGAAGGACCTGGCACACCCACATCCACTCTCTCTTTCTACTTCTTTCTGTCTGTCTATCTCAAATAAATAAATAAGTGATAAGTGGTGCATGCGTCTGGAGTTCGTTTGCAGTAGCTGGAGGCCCTGAAGCACCCTTTCTTTCTCTCTCTCTCTCTCTCTCTCTCTCTCTCTCTCTCTCTCTCTCTCTCTCTCTCTCTCTTTCCCTCCCTCCCTCCAGCTGTCTCTCCCTGCTTGCAAATAAATAAATGAAATATTTTTTAAAGAAAGAAAGGTTGATTCCCTTTATTAATTATGACAACTAAGGCTGGGATGTAGCTCAGGGTGCATGTTTAGCATATACAAGGCTCTCAGTTTATGGAACAGCCCCATGGAAGAGAGATAAGAGAGAAACTACAGAAAAAACACACGGAATAAAAAGAAATCATTGAGTTTGTGTAAACTCTTCCAAAGTTTAATTCAAATTTTGTACAAAAGTTCTTTTGTTTCCCAAAATTACAATATAAAAATAAGATGGAAAATGAAAAAGAGAGCTGATCTTAGGCAAATTATACTGAGATGAAATCTGTTAGTATAAATATATTTCTATGATTGAATACTGTTTTAGGTTATAAACATAAAAACACACTTACATGCATGAAAATGGACACATTGTCTACCCAAATATTTTTCCAGGAGTCTATTTTTTATTTTAAATAATTTTTGCAGTGTTGGGAATCAAACCCTGGGCCTCATCCATGAAAGACACTCTACCACTAAGCTACATTCTTGAACCTTATTCTAGAATTCTAAATTCATATTATTTCCTTTTTGTTTGTTTATAGGAAGTCTCAACAAACACTAGTGGTAGTAGCACAAATTCACCTTGTATTATTTGTTTCTTTTACTGTAACAAAGTACTCAAGGCTGGATAATTTGTAAAGAAAAGAGGTTTACTTATCTCCTAGTTCTGGAGGTTGATGAGTATGGTACCAGTTTCTGCTTGGCTCTGGTGAGGGCCTTGGAGCAAGTAACATCATCACAAAATGATGAAAGTTTGTGTGGAAGAGACAATACAGGAAGCCAGTCTTTATTTTAACATATTTATTGTCAACAATTAGATACATTGTATAAGCAAGTCTTTTGATGGTACCCCCATTTCCCTCCTTCCTGCCCCCAGCCCACTGGGGACCCTCCTCAGTGGGCATACTGGATCAGTCTGTGGGGTAGGAGGTTTTGAATTGCACAAGAGGTAGCCAGTTTTAGTGTGTTGTTGCTGAGGGGGGCAATGTCTCTGGATAGTCTCCCCACTATGGCTCCTACAATCTTTCTGCCCCATCTTCCGCTCAGTTCCCTGAGTCATGGTGGGTGAGTTTTAAGTCTACTTTATTGTTGAGATCTTAAGTGTCTCTGGACCTTTGTCCTGGGTTGTGTTGGGTACTGCTGATGTCTGTCTCCATTGACCTCTCATGGGATATCTGACTTATTGTGGAGGTAATTCTCTTACTCAACTCACCACTCCTCAGAGGTTTCGCTTGGGCCCTATATGCTAGGTTAGGGGTGGTTCATCTCCTCCCTAGGTGTCAGCCATCATCACAGGTCCTGTTGGTGGAATTCGGTTGTCCAGGTTTCTCACTGCTTTCTGAAAATACAAACAGAATCTTCATTGGAGAGTGAGATCAGTATAGGTTAAATGAAACAAACATTGCTAATTTGGCAAAGTTCTAATGAGTTTAGCACCTCAGTAGCTCTCTGGTAGTGGGAATTTCCCCTTGGAGATGGGTTCTTGGTTCCCATCAGAGTTTTGCCGTGCATCCCAGTTCCAGTTAAGGGTTCCTTGTCACTGAGCAGATCTCTTAACCATTGATTACCCTCCTAGGTTTGGCACCACTATTGCACAGATGAGCACTTCTTGACTTGCTGGTTTCTTCCATATAGCTGTGTGTTCAGCATTCTCGTGACATCAGTCAGTGTTGAATTTCAGTGGCCTCTGCCCACATTCACAAGAACTCACTCACTTTTGAATTATGATTTCTTTCTGGAATAGCACTTCCAACTTGTACAAACCCCCTCCTCTGCAGTAGTCGAGATCAAACCCAGGGCCTTCCCTCAAGCACTGTGCTTCGTCTTCAGCAATAAGACCCCCATCTACCCCATCAGCTCTCATGGCACCCTACATGGGAGCATGCTTCCTATTCATAGACCCTTTGGAGACATGGCCAATTCACATTCAAGCCATAGCACATGGTAATCTTTAGCAGCCTACTGCTTATTTAGAATTACATTGAGTAGCTAAGCCATAACTACTTTATCTTAAAATGTAACAGCAATGATAACATGAATGGAAACTTCAGGAGATTTGTTTCAAGCTCTCCAGACAGCATTATGGTTTCTCAGCTCCATCGACTGGATGGAAAAATACTCATCAGTTTGTATCTTAATAAAATGTTGTTTGTCCTTTCTCAACACCAATGGAGCCTCTCACCTTCCTCTATCTTGAAACAGGAGGACTCTGTACTTAACCTCTACCAGGGGGTTTCTGTTCCTTTCAGTCCTTCTAAGGATTACCTTGTGCTCTCTCAATTTAATTTTGTGACAATTCACATTCAAAAAGAAAAACTAGGCTGGGAAGATGGCTCAGCAGTTACAGGCACTTACTTGCAAAGCCTACTGGCTTAGGTTTGACTCCCCAGTACTCACATAAAGCCAAATGCAAAAATTGTTGAGTTTATTTGCATTGGCAAATTGATCTGGTGTGCTCATTCTCCCCCCCCCCTCACACACACATAAATACAGCTAATGTCTTCATTTCCTTTGGATCTTTGCTCAGATACATTATGAGCAAGGTCTTATCTACCTGTCCTGTAGGAAATAAAACTTTCTCTAATCTTGCTTCATCTTTAGGAAGTTGTCTAGGGTTACTGAAATGTAAGTTCCATGAAGTTCTTTGTTTAACTCATTCCTGTCTTCCTCTGCTGCAGTTAGCCACACACCGCTGGGATGAATCTTCAAACCAGGCACAATTTGGGGAAGGAAAGTATTTATTTAAGCTACAGATCCAGTGGAAGTCCCATAAAAGTGAAAGAGGCTGGTCTTCTTTCACAGGTCCCAGCAGAGAGAGAAACCCATCACCAATACCACACACACAATAGCAAACAGGCAGGAGGGCCAAAGAGATTTCTTTCCCATTTATATAGGCTTAGGGTGGGGTCTTGCAATTCCATCCCAGACTTAATGGCTTCCTGAGCCTCTGGAATTTCCTTCCTGCACTGCCCACACAGGAAAGGATGTTTACTTCTAGCTCCTTGCTGAGCTTCCTTACATCCTGCCCCCTACTGAGAGGCTGCCTTCCTATAAACATCCTCAGAGACTCACCCAAGATAATTAAAAAGATCAAGTTGACAACAAAACCTAACCATCACATCCTCCATACCTAGAAATGTCCAGTACATACTAATACTGAATTAACTGATCACAGTTTGAGGGTACAGTCCATCATAGCAGGGAATGTGTAGATGGGGGTGTGGCATTAGCTGAAATGGCCAGAGTGAGAGCTGGTCACACTGTGTCCACAGTCAGGAAACAAAAATCAATGAATGTTGGCGTTCCATTCTCTTTTTACTCAGTCCAGGACCCCAGCCTGGACCCACATTCAGCATGGGTCTTCCTATCTCAGTTAAACCCTCACAGGTACACAAAGAGGTTTGTCTCCTAGGCGATTCTAAATCCTGTCAATATTAACCATCTAAATGTCATTTTGTGATTCTATTACTGAGTAAAGACTGGAGAATTTTAGGACTTTCCTGTATCCAGAAAGGAACCACAGCACCATCCACCTGCAAGGTGGAAACTGATAGATGACAGATGAGCACAGGGGAAGCCTAGCACCTGGGTCTCCACCTGGCTTAAACTACACACCTCAACAATTCCCCTAGCAACCTGAGACTCTCACCTGTGTCACATTGCACATATACTCCACTTCAAATAATGGAGTAGTTACTCTTCCCTAGTAACCCCTCGGTAACTCTCCCTTTGTGGCCAAACACATCCTGAAACCAATCAGGACCAGTTTTGGGTGCATGTACAGTGAGGCAAACTGTTTCTTTTAAGTGAACTTTTAGGAAAAATCACCTATTTACTATCTTATGCCTATGCATGATTAAGTATGCATATAACTTAAGAATGCTGCATCGTGGGTAAGGATATGCTACAGTGTACAAAGACTTACATAAATCAAGCCTGTCAATCAAAACAGAAAAACCTTTGCCCCACCCCTGCCAACTAAATCTTCTTCTCCTAAGCCCCATAAAATGAAGCACCAGGCAGTAACCCACTGCTCTTGGGCACTGTAGCCCAAGTATCCTACTGCTCCTTTGCAGTGTCCCCTGTACTGTCTCTTTAAATAAAACTTCTTGGTTGCTTTTTTATTTTGTGTGTGCTCTTTCAATTCTTTGAATAAGACTAGAACTTTGAGGTAGTTACCCAACCCAAAGCTGCCAAAGGGTTTATTTTGGCTTCAACATGGCACAGAAGTTTGAAGACAACAGCTGAACTCTGTCTAGCAAGGGGAAGGCTGGGCTATAACACCCAAAGCCTGCCCCTAACAACACCCCTCCTTCACAAAGATTGCCACCAACTGGAGACCAAACATTGAAAATCCATGAGTTTATGGGGACATCTGATTCAAACCATCACAAACCTGGAAACACCTCATCCAGGTAAGACCACCAGCAACATATGGCTATCGTTCTAGATGTTGGTATAAGGTTAGTATTTATCTATATTCAAATTCTTACTCAATTAGCAAAGAAGGTTGATATTCAGAAATGAGCCTTCTTTCATCAGTTTGTTTAGTATTTGTCACTTCTGTTGAATCTGAAGCTGAGGTGGGGCTGGAAATGCAGGCTATCCATCCCATGGAAAGAAGAGGATGATTTAGGATCAAGAAAACCATGATGTATGCCTCAGCCAGTGATTCATGGAGTCTTAAAGCACATAGGAAATCTGGTCAGTGTTGCCCCACACTGGCCTGAAGGAGCCAGACCTGTCCCCAGGATGCCATGGGTATAGTAGCATCTGGATGCAGGGGCTTCCCAGGAAGATGTGTGCTTCTGGAAAGCCAGGATGGTAAATCCCTCCTTAAGGCAGGATCTCTATTGACCAGAGATTTTCCTATAAGCATACAGTCATAAGTTCAAATGAGGCAGAGTATTCAAATCTCTCTAAAAAGAATATGAATATTTTGAAAGGTCAGGAGAAACATCAAATTTGTGTGATAGAAATCAGTAGATTGGAAATATATGAGGAATATATTTCTCTCAGAGATAATGAAATTTTAAGTTTACTGCTTTGTAGTGTCCTTCATGTTGTGTGTGTATGTGTGAGTGTGTGTAGATTGTTGTATATGCACATGTGTGTATCCCATGTACTCGCATGCAGAGCCCAGAAGAACACTTTCGGTGTCCTTCTTTATTATCCTGTTGAATCCACGAATGCAAAGAATAGACCACAGACTCAAATTTAGGCCAAATTGAAGCAAGCTGTATTTGTGCACACAGGAGCTGGCCAGCGGCTGTCTCACCCAAATGCAGGGCTCAGGAGACTAGCAGCAAACAAAGAAAAAAAGTGGGGTTTTTATCTCTAAAACTTGGAGCATTTCCAATCAGGAATGTATCAAGCAGGAGTGCAATTAAGCAAGACTTACAGAGCTGAAATAGTGCAGTTAGCTGTAACTTTGATGTGAGTCAAAATGACTAGATAACTTCTTCAAAGCACAAGCAACTTCTAAGACATGCTTAACCCTTATCTGTGCAGCTGTGTTTGTCCTATCTGTTTTTCAGAAAGACACTCTCCCCTAGTATAAATTATTTTTCTGTCTTATCTTTAAGGACTTTTTTCTGTTAGGCTTTTTGACATTCTTCGGTTGTTAAGTGGGAAGATTTGATTCCTGGGAGGAGTAGAGCACATTCAGAGAAATTCCAGACCAGTTTAAGGTATGGTCAAATCAAGGAGAACTTTGTTGCAAAATAATTTCTAATTCCAGGATGGCATTTCTCTGGTTCTTCAATGTTTCCATATTATTTTCTGAGACAGGTCTCTCCTTGACCGTGGAGCTCCTCGTTTTTCAGTTAGACTGGTGTGGTAGTTTAAATAGATGTCCCCCATTTTATTCAAGAGTTTATTAAAGCTTGTGATTTGTCTCCAGCCTTCTGGTGTCACCTTGGCCTGGTCTAATAGGCTCCAGCCCTAAGGTGTTACTGGGGTGGATGTGAAATTCCAGCTATAGACATGCAAAGAGCAGTTGGAGCTCAAGCCTGGAGTTCCTGCTGGTTGCTAGTTTGTAATATGCTTGCTTACTTTGGAGGTGCTGGTGATGGGTTTTTCTCTCTCTCCTTGGACCTGTAAAAGGGGGCCAGCCTTTTTTTTCATTATTGAACTTCCCCTGGATCTGTTACTTCAATAAATAATTATTTTCCTCCCAAAACTGTGCCTGGTTTGGAGATTCATCCCAGCAGCTTGTGGCTGACTATAAAGACTGATTAACCAGAAAGCTCAGTGATCCTCTTGCCTTTACTCCCATTGGGAGCAGGTTTGAACTCAGGTCTTCTTGTTTGTACAGCAAGTCCTCAGTCCCCTCCTTAATGCTTGAAGGATTAATATTTTTATGCCTGAATTTGGGTTGACTTCATCATGTAAGAGATCTAACATTCTCCATGCAGATGGCAGAGCACTCTGCCCTCTGAATTTTAGGTTTCACATACCTTTTCCATGACATCAGAAGCCAGCTATTCAAACAAATTTTAAAATGATTCATATGGTGGTTCTATACTTTGAAGTTTGGCATTTTCTTTTATAATATAAAGTGATTCATTTTCTGGGAAGCTTTATCCACTCACCCAGAGTAAATACTTTTAAAATTATTTACTTATTTGTGCATGTGTGCATGCCTGTGTGTGTGCGCGTGCCTGTGTGTGCGCGCGCGTGTGTGTGTGCGTGTGTGTGTGTGTGTGTGTGTGTGTGTGTGCCTCTTGCCATTGCAGATGAGCACCAGATGCTTGCACCAAGTTTTGCTTCCAGCTTATATGGGTGACTTGGGGATTGAATCCTTAGCCAACAGGCTTTTCAAAAAACAGCACCTTTTCCAGGTGTGGTGGCACACTCCTTTAGTCCCAGCATTCTGGAGGCAGAGGTAGGAGGATCACCAAGAGTTCAAGGCCACCCTGAGACTACATAGTGAATTCCAGGTCAGCCTGAGCTAGAGCAAGACCCACCTGGAAAAAAACCAGCACCTTTAGCTATTAGCCATGTGTGGTGGCACACACCTTTAATTCCAGCGCTCGGGAGGTGGAGGTACAAGGATCTTTATGAGTTCGAGGCCAGATGACTACATAGAGAATTCCAGGTCAGCCTTGACTAGAGCAAGACCCTACCTTGAAAAACAAAAACAAACAAAAGCCCCTTTAATTTCTGAACCATCTTCTCAATCCTGGTAAATATTTTTATGAATAATATATATATATGTATGTATACCCATATACATTTTGGCACACACATGCATGCAAGTGTAAAGCATGTGTGTTGTGCTGTGTGATACGATATGTACATAGTGTAGGTCCTTCCTGGCCTTTACAGATGCTCCTCTTCAACATACAGATCCAGATTCTGAAGCGAGGCTCTGCACATGGCAGAGAATGAGTGGCATTGGACTCTCTGAGCTTGGGTTACTTTACTTAACATAATATCTTTCAGTTCTACCCATGTTTCTGCAATTTTCATTTTTCATCATGACCAAGTCAAACTCTACTGTTTTTTTGTACCACATTTCACTATCCATTTGTCAATTGATTGACATCTAGCTGATTTCATTTCCTAGCTAGAGTGAATAGAGCGGCAACAGACACGGGTGTGGATATGTCCAGCAGTAAAGCTGGGTTATAATGTAATTTTACTTTTAGTACTTTGTTCTCTCTCTCTCTCTCTCTCTCTCTCTCTCTCTCTCTCTCTCTCTCTCTCTCTCTCTCTCTCTCTCTCTCTCTCTGTAGCTAGGGGCAGAATCCAGAGCCTCTAGAATGCCAAACAAGCACTCTACCATTGGCCATACCTCCAGTCCCTACTTTTAGTGATTTTTTTTTAGGAATCTCCATACTGATTTCCATAGTGGCTGCACAAGTTTACACACCCACCAACAGTGTAAGAGTTCTCCTTTTTGTACATTCACACACACATGCATTTGTTGTCATTTGACTTCTTCATGATAGCCATTCTGACTGCGGTGAGAAGGAATCTCAAAGTAGTTTTAATTTACATTTCTCTAATGGCTAAGGATGTAGAACATTTCATAAGATGTTTATTGGCCATTTTATTTCTTCTTTAGAAACTCTATTGTCTGTTTTTTGTTTAGTTGTTTATGTTCTTATTTTTCAGTTTTTTTACTTCTTTGCATATTCTAGTGATCAGTCATCTGTCAGGTGTTTAGCCTGTCTCATTCTGTAGGCTATCTCCATGCAATAATTTTCTTTGTTGTACAGATTTTTTTTTTAATTTCATGATTTGTTAAATGTTGGACTTATTTCCTGAGCATCTGGAGTCCTTTCCAGAAAGTCTTTACCTATACCTGCATCTTGAAGTTTTTCCCCCGCTTTTGCTCCTAGCGGTTTCAGAGTTTCTGGTTTTACATAAAGGTTTTTGGTCTATTTGAAGATGGTTTTTATGCAGGTTGAGAAAGAAGAATCTAATTTCTACAATAGATAGCCAGTTTTCTTTCACCTTCTGTTATGACAGAGATCATTTTTGTGTATAAGTGGTCTGAGTTGAAGTTGATTTTCAGAATCGGAAAGATATCATTTCAAGATCTTTAAGCTTTTAGAGTTTTACTGATGAATCTATTACTAAATTGGTTCTGTATTTTATGTGACTTGATGTTCCTCTATCGAGACTTTCTTTGTTCTGCATGTTTAGTGGTTTAGTTATGATGAGGGGAAGTTATTTCCTAGTCTTTTCTGTTTAGTATTCTAAATGCCTGCTGTATCTGGGTTGGCATCTCTTTCTTTAATTTGGGGAGATTTTCTTCTCTGATTTTGTTGAAAATGTTTTCTATACCTTTAGAATGAAGTTACTCTCTTGTTTCTATGCCCATGATTCTTTTTTTTCTTTTTTTTTATTATTATCCATAATGATATACACTTAATAAGGGAATAATGTGTTGATGTCTCCACTTCCCCTATTTCCCTCTTCCCTGTCCCTGGTCAGTTTGATTTCCTCCTCCATGGGCAGTCTGCATCAGTCCATGGGGTAGGGGGGTGTGAACAGCCTAGGAGTTAACCCTATTCCACCCCCCTTTGCATGTTGTTACTTAGGTGGGTAATGTCTCTGGATATTCTCCCCCACCATGTCTCTTACAATCTTTCCGTCCCCTCTTCCGCTCAGTTCCCTGAGTCATGGTGGGTGAGAGTTAAAGCTGCTTTGTAGTTGAGGCCTTAGGAGCCGCTGTACTTCTGCTTGAGGTTGTGTTTAAAATAGTTGGTGTCTGTTTTGCTGGTTCATCCTGGGTTGATCGATTGGCTGTGGTTATAGGTCTCTTGCTTATCCCATCACTGCCTACGGGTTTCCATGTGGATCATCCATGGTAGGTCCGGGGTGGCGCATCTCTTGCCAGGAAGACAGCTATCGGCCTGTTATGCCCATGATTCTTAAGTTTGCCCTTCCCATAGTGTCCCAAACCTAAGCTTATATCTTCTTTTTAATTTTCCTTTGTCCATGTTGATATTGCTCTAGTTCTTCCACTTTTTCAACATTTCAGTTTGGCTTTTCTTCAGTCCTCTATCTCTACTGAATTTCTCTTTCATGTCTTCATGTCGTGTATTGACTTCAGTATTTCATTTACCTGTTTTTTTGCTGTCGTTGTTGTTTTGGGAGGGGGTCTCTGTGTTCTCTTGGGATTAATTCAGGAGTTGATTTTCTTTTAATATATTTGCAATCATTCTGTGAGTTCTGCCTGGGATGTTGTCTAAATCACTCATTAGATTCTGCCCTGACTGTGGCACTAGCAATTTTTGGAAGAATTTTGTTGCCTTGGTTTTTTTCATGTCTTTTATACCATTGTCTTGAGATTTATGTATGTGTATGTTATTTTGTTGCTTTAATTTTTTATTAGGTCTCTTCTTCAGTTGAAATATTCATAGCATACAAGAGGGGCTACATTTTTGTAGGTTTGAGGTGAGTTTTATCCTCAATGCAGGACTAAAGCTGCCTGATGTAGCCTTTCTATTGCTCCCAGAGTAACTGTAGGAGCTTCCAAAGCTGCAGGATATCCTCCTATGCAAACATCATACTAGCCAACTAACAACAGTGGTTCTTTTTATTGCAGTAACTTTTGGAGTGAGTTTCTGGCACACCTGCACTAAGTGAGCAGTCAGTTTCATCCTTGGTGGTCTCGTGGCTTAGACTGTCTTGGCTCTCTATGACATAAAGTGATTTCTGAAGTCTATTTGCTTTGGGGTGTGTGTGTGTGTTCACATGTGTGTGCAGATGCATATACCCTACTTGCACACCTGTGGAGATCAGAAGAGGACATTGGATCACTCTTCCACCATATTTCCCTAAGACAGACTTTCTCACTAAACCTGGAGCTCCCTGTTTTTATGTTAGATATACTGACTAGTGAGCTCCAGCAATCCTTCTGCCTCCATCCCCTTGAACACTGAAGTTATAGGCATGCACATCCATGCCTGATTTTTTACGTGGGTGCTTGGGATCAAACTCAGGTTCTCCTGTGTGTGTAGCAAGTGTTCTTACACACTAAGCAATTTCCCATCCCCTTAAAGTTTACTTTTAGACTAACAAAGCTAACTGATTTATTGAAACTTTTTCAACGTAATAGAAATTATTGAAGAAATTTGCTTGGGCTAGGGATATAGTACCTGCCTGTAGCTCAAACTACTTGGAAAACTGAGGCAGGAAGATTGCTTAAGCCCAGATGTTTGATGTTAGCTTGAGTAATAGAGTAAGACCCTGTCTCAAAAAAATGAAAAAGAGAGAGAAAAAAGCCGGGTGTGGTGGTGCACACCTATGATCCTAGCCTACACTTGGGAGGCAGAGATAGGAGGATCACTGTGAGTTCAAGGCCAGCCTGGGACTATACAGAGTGAGTTCTAGGTCAGCCTGTGCTAGAGCAAGACCCTACCTCAAGAAAGAGAGAGAGAAAGAGAGAGAGAGGGAGAAAAAGAGAGAGAGACAGAGAGAGAAGAGGCTACATAGTGAATTCCAGGTCACCCTGAAGCTACATAGTGAATTCCAGGTCAGCCTGGGCTAGAGTGAGACTCTACCTCAAAAAAACAAAAAATCAAATCAAATCAAATAAATTATTTTTTAAAAAAAGAAAGATTGTGACATCTGCTTATTCAAGTCTTAAAATGTGTGTGAGTCAGTTAGTCCCAAATGACTAGTATGTTACATGTATACCACAGGGAAAGCTGGAAAGTAACCTGGGAAGGTAATGTATATCTCTCATGACAAGAAGAATCTATTGTATCCTTTAGGCCATGAGAACCCATTAAAAAGTTATGGGGCTGGAGAGATGGCTCAGCGGATAAGGCACTTGCCTCCAGTGCCTAAGGCCCTGGGTTCAATTCCCCAGGACCCACATAAGCCAGACCCACAAGGTGGTGGCACTGGTATTCTCTCTCTGTATCTCTGCTTGAAAATGAATAAATAAAATATATTTAAAAAAAAAAGTTATGAACAAATGGGCTGGAGAGATGGCTCAGTAGTTAAGGCACTTGCCTGCAAAGCCTAGTGATGCCGGTTCAATTCTCTAGTACCCACGTAAAGCCAGATGCACAAAGTGGTATATGCATCTAGAGTTCCTTTGCAGGGGCTAGAGGCTCTGGGGTACCCATTCTCTCTCTCTCTCTCTCTCTCTCTCTCTCTCTCCCTCTCTCTTTCCCTCCCTCTCTCTCCTTACAAATAAGTAATAAAAAAGAGTTCTGAACAAAAAAGTGCCTCATTTTCACTGTCATGGCATGAAGAATAGTTCTGAAGTGGTGGTTCTCACCCAGGTGTTTGTCAGGGCTGGGAAAATGGCATCAGTGGGTAAGGCACTTAACTGGGCAGGTGTTACTATCTGAGAGAATTTATATAAACCAGATACCAGAACATGAATATCTGGGATTGCAGTGCACCCACAAGAAGAAGGGAGGCAGAGACAGAGTCGCCCAGAAGTTTGCAGGCCAGCTAGCCTGGTGAATGCAGCAGTAAACTAGACTCCCAGTCTAAAACAAGGTGAAAGGCAAGGACTGACACTCAAAGTTGTGCCCTAACCTTCCTTCACACATGAACTGTGGCATGAGTGTGCCCACAATCACGCACAGTACACGCACACCAGAAAGAAAGAAAGAAAGAAAGAAAGAAAGAAAGAAAGAAAGAAAGAAAGAAAGAAAGAAAGAGAGAGAGAGAGAGAGAGAGAGAGATAGCCAGGCGTGGTGGTGCATGCCTTTAATCCAGCACTTGGGAGGCAGAGGTAGGAGGATCACAGTGAGTTTGAGGAGTAATGTGGGACCTCATGTCCAGAAGGACCCCACACTTCCAAGGTTTCAGGCTTAGTTTAATGCTCCACTGTCATTGTATTGAAATTCTTAATAATTTTGGGAAAAGGCCCTGAAGTGTCATTTTGTACAAGTTTCTCTACAACTATATTTGGTTGTTTTTTTTCCCCTTCAAATTGCTTCAGCATAGAGTGAATTCGGTGTCCTTTGTTACTGGAGAACTTTCCAAACTGGGAGAATATTCTGGTAAATTTGCCTGTGGCTTCAAGGTGACAGCACACTGTAGATCTAACACAGTGATGCCACTAAAAATCTTAGGCTCAGGAAATCAAAAATCATCAAGCATTACAAATTCCCGATGCAAGGAGGTTCATTATTGGCCTGACGGGTAGTGATAGCAAAGACAGAATTATCTAGAACTTGATAAGTCATTAGCTGGGAAGGAATGGAACTTCAGGGAGGCAAGGAAGGACTTCTCCATCCACGCTTATGGAACAGGTTAGTATAGAGAACTCAGGAGAAGCCTGAAGCTGTGAAGAGAAAGATTTTGCACCTGTCATCGGCTTCCTCCGTCCTGGTCCTCCTGCGCCCATCCTCCTGCTCAGAGAACAAAAGCTACAAAGAAACGACTTTGGACTTTTAAAGTAACAAACGATTTTACTAAAACTTGATTAAAAGAAATACTTTTATGCATTTCAAAAATGTAAGCCCCATTTGTAGAATTACAGACCTCTCTGTCATGGTGTAATTAAGGCGCTGGGGGCAATGGGCAAGAATCCAAGTACGAAGATGGCCTGGAACCCGGGGATGCTCAGGAAGGACGGCTGGGACCATGGAATCCCTCCAGAGACGACAAATCGGCAGGTGCAGTCACCAGGATAACCGCCACGTAAGCCTTTCCTGGGGTGCCGAGATGCCAGCCTCTCCCCTGCAATGGACCCCTTGGAGTCTGGGAATGCGGATCAGGAATGTCGCATCACCTGCACTCGCCAATCCCCGACCCCAATCTTCTTCAATTTCTAGACCTGCATGTGTGTGTGCGTGTGTGCGTGTTCTTGTGTGAACAGGACCATCTCAGGAGTTGTCCTCAGGAACTTCGCCTACCTTTTCTGAGACAGCCTTTCATTGATCTGGAGCTCACCTCTTAGGCTCGCCTCTTAGCCCCAGGGGTCCTTCGGCTCCCCTCCCCACTCACCACCACACAGCACACCTGGCAATTTCATGTGGGTCCTGGGATTGAGCTCAGGCCTTCACTTACTGCCTGAGCCATTCTCCAGTGTCTCTTTGAGTTTTATTTATTTATTTTTGTTCTTGTTGTTGTTGCTATTCTCAAGGCAGGGTCTCACTCTAGCTCAGGTTAACCTAGAACTCACCCTGTAGTCCCAGGCTGGCCTCAAACGCACAGTGATCCTCTTGTCTCTGCCTCCTGGGTGCTGGGATTAAAGGTGTGAGCCTCCACGCACCTCCTCTTCCATTTTTAATATTGGTAGAGAGTTAACTCCATTTTCACCCAAAATGTAGTCAACTTTCTCTATCGCTGTGATAAAAGGCAAGGATTTCTGTTGTTTAATCTTATGGTTTACATTTTCTTCCTATAACTATAGCCTGTGTTTCTTAATTTTTCAACTCCATTATTTGTTTATTTAATTCTTCACCGTGCCCTCCTAGAAGCCTTTGGAGGCAGAAACGCTATTTTACAGCACACTATCCGGAGACCTTGGCACAGAGCTCAGATAACTGGCTGCTGCCCAGTTCCACCCCTGAGTACCAAGGTGCCTCTCTGCCCTGCATGCAGTCCCGTTGGCTTCTGCAGCTCCCAGTCGGTGGATGCAGAAGTGCGGAGCTCAGCCAACTCCACAGCAGGATTGGCTCAGGCCTCTGTTGCGAGTTCATCTCAGTTCAACTCTTTCCAGCGAGTTCTTTTCCCTCCAGACCTTACAAGCATCGTCCTCAAGAGTACTCCCCACTCTCCTCACAGAAATCTCTGCCTGAAGTCCTGGGAAAGCAACTAAGACAGTGTTTAATAAATATTTGTTGAATAAATGGACGAGTGGGGTTCTTCCACTATAAACTATACTGTTCTCATTCCGAGCAGAAATGTTGTGGAAAACATTTGACCTTTATTTGTATATTTAACATTTTAGTTTGTCATCTCAGACCCTAAAAGTCAGAGTCCAGACTCCAATAATTCACCAGGCCCCAGGGTCAAGCATGATTCATGGGATGACAGTGTCTATGCCCAGACACTGTAGTTAAATTGTCATTTGACCACCAGATGGCAGAGGTGACACTGGAAAGCCTCTTTTTCTGGCTGTGGGTCATCTATTCCAGAATTTAATATTAAACCCAAATTATCCATTTAGTACCATTAATTCCCAAGCCCTTGTAATGATGGCATTGTATCATTTTGTAGAAAATGTCACAGCTGTAGTTGGCCTCGTCTGCATGTAAAAAAGGAGACTTTGGAATATAATGGAAGTAACCCCGGAATGAACATCAGAATCACAGCACACACTTTCTGCATTGAACAGATTTCTTCATCAACAAAACAAATAAGAATTTCAGCTCCACGGATTGTACGGGCCTGTGGTGAGAAGCGAGAGAAAGTTGTTGGTTTAGGAAATGCACCCGGTTGAACTATTTCTAGCCCAGGAAGGCTCTGGGTATGGAGCGTTGAATTAAATCCCTGGGTGAGTGGATGGACATGGCCTGGGTCCTTCATGGCTTCTCAAGGCTCCCCAGGGGTCCTGGGTCCTAATAACATGTGAATGAGCCTAAGCTGGATTCCTGAGCCCAGCCACGATTCCTCTGTGAGGCCTTCTGAAATCTGTCACTATACAACACAAAGCTTTCTTGCACTCTGCCAAGAATGCCCCATGTAGGCCCTTTTTACTAGTATGCTCTATAAGATTCTGCAGGACTGGGTAACTGAGTGTGTGAAAGATTTCACCTTAGAAGCTAACCCGCAGATTCAGTGCATCTGTTACTAGGTTGTTTCATCTGCACTGTGGTATCTGAGCCAATGAAATGGGCTGAGGGCAGACAGCCAGGTGGGTACCAGCCATCAGTTTGGCTTGGATACCAAGACTGATGGTCGGGTCTATTGTTAGCCTCTCGTTTTTAACTTAGGGAATGGATTAGTTTTCTATTGATGCTATAACAAATACCGCACAGTTTGAGCCTTAGAATTTATTGTTTTGACAATCGGAAACTCAAAATGGTTCTTAAAAAAATCAAGATGACAGGGCTGGAGAGATGGCTTGGTAGTTAAGGTATATGCCCGCAAAGCAGGACACAAGTTCGATTTCCCAGTAGCCATATAAAAGCCAGATACACAAAGGTGCATGCATCTGGAGTTTGTTTGCAGTGGCTGGAGGCCCTGGTATGCCCATTCTCTCTATCTGCCTCTTTCTCTCTCTCACTCTTTCATGAATAAATAGATAAAATCAAGTTGACAGGGGCTGGGGATGTACATTAATTTGTAGAGTGCCTGCTTGGCATGTACAAAGTCCTGAGTTGAGCACTATATGAACTGGGGATGGTATTGTATGCCTGTAATTCTAGCACTTGGGAAATAAAGGCATAAGGATCAGGTCTACAAAGTGAGTTTGAGGCCAATTTGGAATACATAAGGCCCTGTCTCAAACAACAACAACAACAACAACAAGATGTTAGCTAGGCTATATTCCTTCTGGAGGCTCCAAGAAGAATCCTTTCCTGGCCTCGCCCAGCTTCCAGGGGCTGCATGCACTCTCTGGCTTGTCTGTGTCTTCCTCCTTCATCTTCAGAACACATCACACTACATTCTGCTTTGGTCAATGTACCTTTTGCTGTCTCTTCTGCTTCTGTATTGTAAAGACCCACCTGGACAGTGCAAGGTAGTTTCCTTATTCAAAATCCTCACCTTACTCCTGCGGTGTAACCATGTTAGATACCACACTCATAGGAATCCTGGAATTACACTATTCAGTCTATTAAGAGGGTTTATAGCCTAGGGTCAAAGGTGAAAGAGAAAAATAACCATTTGTTGAGCATGTATTTCAGAAACTATGAGTGATATTTTACATGTATATCTCATTTAATTCTCACACCAATGTAGAAAGTGGGTAGGGAGGGGTGGTTTTTGTTCTTTTTTTTTTTTTGGTTTTTCAAGGTCCGGTCTCACTCTAGCCCAGCCTGACCTTGGATTCACTATGTAGTCTCAGGGTGACCTCAAACTCATGGCTATTCTGCCTCCAAAGTGCTGGGATTAAAAGTGTGCCCCACCACACCTGGCTCATTTTTTTAAAATTCTCATTCATTTATTTGCAAGCAGAGAGATACAGAGAGAAGAGTGAGAGAGACAGAATGGGCACACCTGGGCCTCTAGCCACTGCAAACGAAATCTAGATGCATGTGCCACTTTGTACATCTGGCATTATGTGGGTACTGGGGAATTGAACCTGGGTCATTAGGTTTTGCAGGCAAGTACTGTGAAGTCCCCTCTCCAACACTCATGTTTTTGGTGCAGGACTTCATGTAGCCCTATATGGTCTTGAACTTGCTATGTCGTCAAGAATGACCTTGGAACCCTGATCCTCCTGATCCCACCTCCCAAGTGTGAACCACTGTACCAGACTTTGCAACATTTTTTAAAGGTGAAAATCCAATGCTCAGAGGGTTAAAGAGTCAGTGGTCTAAGTTCATGCTAGGGTTTATTTTATTTTATTTTTTGGTTTTTCGAGGTAGGGTCTCGCTCTAGCCCAGGCTGACCTGGAATTCACTATGTAGTCTCAGGGTGGCCTTGAACTCACAGCAATCCTCCTACCTCTGCTGGGATTAAAGGCGTGCGCCACCACGCCCAGTTTAGGGTCTATTTTAAATTCAATCCTTTCCTTTCAATCCTTTTTCAATTCTTATACAAAACATTTTCTCATTTGCAATGTGGGAACAGTAACCAACTCCAGGGTGTGAGTAAGGGTTAAGGGAGATGGCATCTGTAAGGGGCTAAGGTGTGGCTCGAGGCAAGTGCTCCCTTAGTGCTGCATGCCATCCGCCAGCCCCACTCCTTGGGACCCTCTGCTCAAGTGCCTGCTGTCTCTGGCAGACAAAGTCCCACCCAAAGTGGGCAGATGCCAGCTGTGGTCTCTGAACTCAGTGTGCTGCCACACAGACGGCGATCCTCTTCCCTCTGCCTCCCAAGTGCTGGGATCAAAGGTCGGTGCCACCATGCCTGGCTAGCACTTGCTGTTTTCAAATGTTTTTCCTTCTTACTACATTTTCTTCTCAATTTTAAATATTTGTTTATGTAAAAAGTATAGGCAACGATGGGGATGAATTTTTTAAAATAAATGATATTTCTAAATAAATATCCATTTGATAGTTACAATTCATAATACATATATTATTTAACCAGAGTTAATAGTTATTCTAACATAATTTGGGATAGGCGATTAATAGGCTAAAATCTTTTTAAATAAGTATTTGTTTTATATACTTTATGTGTCACTGTAGTTCATATAAAAATATGCTATTATTCAAACAGTGCAGAAATAAACAGCATTAGGAGTGAGCCCCACCCCCACCCCATAATTTCACTCCCAGAAAAACCAATATGCACAGTTTGGTGAATGCTAATGCTAGCTAGCTGAGCTCCTCCCTAAAGCAATAGTTCTGTAGTTTGCTGCCACACAGTGGTGAATGAGGAGCATGGGTACTAGAAGGAACTTGCTGGCCCCGTTTTTCACTCAATAAACATTCACGGAACTACTCAAAGATGGGCATTGATTGCTTTAGTTACTAGGAATTTAAAGATGTCTCTCTGTCTTGGAAAAGTTCATAAATCAGCAGAATGCGCAGCAAGCATACCTCCTCACAGAGTGACAATGCTCTGAGGTAATAAGCTAAGTAAGACAGAAGAGGGATTTCTTGCCAGGTTTTACTGAGGAGGTAATATTCAAGGTGCCTTCAAGGAGGTTTATAACAGTATTTTCAGGGAATATTGAAGTCATACAGGTTGCAGACTGGCCTATGGGAAAGGAAGACAGGAGTGTTCCATACACGGTGACTATGTGTTCTTTTTCTTAAGCATGTAAACAACTGTGATGGTTAGATTTTGTTGTCAACTTGATCTTTTTAATTATCTTGGGTGGGTCTCTGAGGATATTTATAGGAAGGCAGCCTCTCAGTAGGGAGAAGGAGGTAAGGAATCTCAGGAGAGCTAGAAATGAACATCCCTTCCTGTATTGTCAGGGCAGAAAGGAAATTCCAGGCACTTAGGAAGCCATTAAGTCTGGGATGGGGTTGCAAGACCTCCACCCTAAGGCTATAAAAAGGGGAAGGAGCTTTCTCTCCTTAGCCCCCCTGTCTGTTTTGCTTGTGTGTGTGGTGTTGGTGATGGACCTCTCTCCCTCTGCTTGGACCTGTGAAAGGGGGGCAGCCTCTTTCACCATTATGGAACTTCCCCTGGATCTGTAACTTAATAAATCCTTTCCTCCCATAACTGTGCCTGGTTTGGAGATTCATCCCAGCAGCATGTGGCTGATGACAACCTTATCCTATTCTTTTTAAAAAAATATTTATTTGCCAGCAGAGAAAGAGAGAGAAGGGGAGAGAGAATATGAGAATGGATGTGCCAGGGCCTCGAACCACTACAAAGAAACTTTCTCCAGATGCATGTCCCACTTTGTGCAAGTGACTTTACGTGCATACTGGGGAATTGAACTCTGGTTGTTAGGTTTCGCAGGCAAAGGTCTTAATCACTGAGACATCTCTCCAGCCCGACTATGTGTTCTCAAGTAGGAATGAGAATTGTCTAGAAAGGACCTCTAAAATATTCCTTCCTCATAATTAACCTGCCTTTATGTTCAAATTCTGTGCTGGCCCTGTGACAATTAAAACAAATAATAACAATAACAACAATAATAATATAAAATAATAATAATAAAAGTTAAAATAAAAAGAAACATACTAGGCTTGGTGGTACATGCCTTTAGTCCCAGCACTGGGGAGGCAGAGGTAAGAGGATCACTATGAGTTCAGGCCCACCCTGAGATTACAGAGTGAGATCCAGGTCAGCTTGGGCTACAGTGAGACCCTACCTCAAAAAAACTAAAATAATAATAATTGTAAAAGAAAAAAAAACATGGACATTGATGTTTCCTTAGGAAACATTGAAAATTACATTTAAATACTCCTAGTTAAATCATTCCTTAGCTCTGATCCATTAGTGCAATTTAGATGCCAAGGGAAGTCTAGATGTTCTATAGTACTGTGGTAGCCAGGCTCCTAAGTGGTCCTTTCTTGAAGCTGGCCTCCTGCTAAGATGCTTTGCATAGACCCTTCTACTCTGAACATGGATGATCTTTCCTTCTGTCTCTGTGGTGTGTGTGTGTGTGTGTGTGTGTGTGTGTGTGTGTGTGTGTGTGTGTGTACATTGCACGTGTAGGCCAGAGGTCGATGTCCTGTATCTTCCTCAATTGCTCTTCACCTTATTCTTTGAGAAAGAGTCTCTCCACAAAAGGAGAGCTCCCAGATTCAGTTGGTCTAGCTAGTGAGCTTACTCTGGGGATCTGCCTATTTTTGCCTCCTGAGTACTGGAATTACAGATAGGTGCCACCACCTGGCTTTTATGTAGTTGCTAGGGATCTGAACTGAGGTACTTATGCTTTAGTGACTGAGCTATCTCCCTAGCTCCTAACTGTACATGATCGTTGTAGCCAACAGAATATGTTCAAAATGATGGGTGTGCAAATGCCACTGAAACGTCTCCCTTACCATCTCTTGATGAAGAAGTCATCCCTGAAGCAGATTCTTCTGCCCCTGCCAAGCTTTCAGGTGACTGTAGATCCAGCCCAGCTTGACTGCAACCTTATAAGACCCCAAGCCCAAAGTACCTGGCCATGTTGCTCCTGCATTTCTGACCCACAGAGAGACAATTCAGTGTTGTTTGAAGCCAGACAGATGTATTAATAATAGAAATACTGTCCTTTCTTTCATTGACTTTGGAACAAATTTATATCAACAAACCCAAAATATCAGATGTATAGTTCTTAAATATGACTTTGGGCTTTATTTTCGATGTAAAACTATTCAATAAGGCTTTTATGGGGACCATTTAACTATAAATTATTTTGCATTGCTGGTGGATTTCTATATATTATAATTTTGGGGACTGGAATGGTGACCTCAAACCATGGAGACTTCATATGTTCTCTGTATGGAAAACAGCATTTGTAAGAGAAGCTTATCTTTGCCAGCCAGTTGTACTGTTTAGCTTTCTATACAAACAGTAACTGTGTAAGCAATTAAAGGCTTTTCTTTTGGCCTTAAAAGGTTGGATTTTCATTGTTTGGATGTCCTTATAATGTAAAATTTATATAAGAAAACATGTCACTAATAATAAAAATTTCCTTCTCTAAATGAAGGAAATATTTTAACTAATTTATTGTGATGTTAGCGATGAAACCCAAGGCCTCAAGCATTCTAGGTAGGTGCTAAGCATTAAGCTACAACCCCCAGACTCTCACTGTATTTAACAATATTTATTTATTTATTTATTTATTAATTTTTTGGTTTTTCAAGGTAGGGTCTCGCTCTAGTCCAGGCTGACCTGGAATTCACTCTAGTCTCAGGGTGGCCTTGAACTCACGGCGATCCTACCTCTGCCTCCCGAGTGCTGGGATTAAAGGAGCGCGCCACCACACCCTATTTATTTACTTATTTATTTATTGTTTTTTTCAAGGTAGGGTCTCACTTTAGTCCAGGCTGACCTGGAATTCCCTATGTAGTCTTTGGGTGGCCTTGAACTCACAGTGATCCTTCTACCTCAGTGTGATGGTTAAATTTTATTGTCAATTTGAGCTGTTTAGTAATCCACAGTAATCTTGGGTGAGTCTTTCAGGTCGTTTACAGGAAAGATTAACTAAAAGAGGAGGCCTGCACACCTTTAATCCCAGCATTCTGGAGGCAGAGGTAGGAGGATCGCCATGAGTTCAAGGCCACCCTGAGACTACATAGTGAATTTCAGGTTAGCCTGGACTAGAGCAAGACCTTACCTCGAAAAAACAAAACAAAAAAAAAAAAACCAAACAAAAAAAAAGAGGAGGCCCCTCCAGAGTGAGCCCTTCCCCCAGAGTGGGTGGCCCTCTAAGTAGGGGACAGGATACAAGGAAGCTCCAGGGGAAGGAAATCTCTCTCTTTTCCTTGCTCTCACCTGTTTGGTGGTGCATTCATCCTTTTCAGCTATTCTTCCTGGGGATTAAATTCCTCAGCCTTCCAGCCTGGACTGAAGAGCAGCAGCTCCCCAGGAAGCCTTTAGGTCTTCAGTACTGGATTGGGATGCTGAGGCATTCAGCCACTGGACTGACCAGTTCCTTGATTCTGGGGTCTGCAAACTGCTATGAGCTAATCCAGTAAATCCCCTTTTTGTTTACTATAATTCATTCCGTTCCTCTAGAGAATCTTGACTAATATGCTCAGCCTCCCAAGTGCTGGGTCTAAAAGCATTTGCCACCACCCCAGCTCAATTTTTTATTTTTTAAGGAAGAGTCTTGCGATGTAGCCATCACTGAACTGAGACTCCCTATGTAGACCAGGTTGGTCTCAACCATGCAGTGATCCTCCTGTCTCTGCCTATTGAGTGCTGGGATTACAAGCATGCACCAGTTTACTTTTACTGCATCGCTGCAGTGTGTTTTCATTTACACTCTCTGGTGGTTTGAATCTGGTGTCCTCCATAAACTCATGGGTTTTGAATGCTTGGTCCTCCAGAGTTTAGAACTTTGGGCTAAAAAAGTCCTTGAATATTCTAAGCAGAGCTTAGTTGGCCATTCTGGTGGGAGCATGGAAGACAAGAATGGTGAAATACAGAATGTTGAAATACAAGAATGTTGAAGCCTGGCTCATGGGGTTTCACAGAATTATGATTCTACTAGGAACTGGGTCTACGAGTGATACCTGGGATATTCTGGCAAAGAATCTGGCTGCATTCTGCTCATGTTCTGAGAACTTGCATGAAGCTGGACTAATTTCTTGGGTGGAAGAAATTTGAAGACAGGACAGTATTCAGCATGTGGAATGGCTAGTTGCCTGCTCTGATACAGACCTACAGTGAGAAACAGTAACAAGGGAGGAGAATGACGGAAAACATGAAGTTTGGAAAGGAAAGGAATGTGAGTAAATTTAAATTTCCTACAAGGAGACTGCTCAGAGAGCAGTTATAATTGTTAAAGAGGAACCTTGTCCTTTGTACTGGACAATAGAAAAGATGCCCTGAGTACAAGATCCCACCCACTGAAGGTTGTAACTTGTGAGAAAACAAATTCTTTGGAAAGGATAACATCTGGTGAATGCCAAAAAATACCACAGAAAGAGATCCCTGCTCAAAAACAACTGCCTAGCAAAAAGTTTTCCCAGATTTGGAAAGCAAGGCAGACACTATTGTAGCTGTGACCTAAGGGGGCTGACTAAGTCACAAGCCAGTAGCAGAACTTGGCAGTGTCATCCATGAAGTACTGGTTTGGACTCATGAAAGAGGCAAGATTGCGGGGTCATGGAGTCTTGATCCATGGTTCCAGAATGCTGCTGAGGCCAGGCAATGTATGGCAGGGTCAGAATCCTTGAAAGGAGCTCATGACAGACCACCGAGTGAAGTTATGAAGGTGAAACCTGTTGCAATGAAGACCCCAGGATGTTGGTGATACCAAGACCATAGGAGGTCTGCTGAGGAGAGCTGCAAGCATAGAGCTAACTAGTATTGGAGCTGCCCCAAGAGAGGCTTTGAACAAAGAGCTACAGGAGTGGTGCTGTTAGGACCCCGACCCCTGAATCAAAAGAAGACTCTGACCAAATCTCCTATGCAACACGCAAAGGGTTTTATTAAAAGTAACCAGGCATGCCCAGGGCTCAGTGCGTATCCATAGCAAGACAGAGGCAGAGAGCCAAGAGCTAAGTCCTAGCAGGTCTTTTAAAGTGGTACAAATATACATCACAATTCGGGGAATTTTTACAGGTTTTTCCATTAACCAGAGCATCTGCACATTCTTTCCATATCAGTAGAACCCAGGCCATTCTCAGTATTTACTTAACCACAGATGCAAGATTACAGGGAAACAAAGGAGCAGGGTGAAGTGGGAGAGGTGCATACCAACGTACCATTCTGGGGTAGATATTTTACTTTTTTATTTCCTTTTACTAATAATTAGCTCCCTCTTGCCTTGAGATTTTCTACTTTTATTCTAATTTTAATTTTACTCTAACAGTGCTACCAAAGACATTGGGAGCCTGGATGGTTTCATCATGAGACCCAGGTATTGGACATGGAGCTGCAAGATTTGGAGTTTGCCTTGCTGGGCTTTGGTCTGATCTTTCATTGCAATGTCCCCCTCTATTCCTCCTTTATGATGGACATCAGAATGTTTTACTCTGTGCCATTATTTGTTGAAAGTATGTAACTTGTTTTTTTTTTTTTTGATGTTATAGGAGCTCATAGTTAAGTTTGCCTGAGTCTCAGAAGAGACTCTGCATTTACACTTTTGAACAAAATTTGAACTGTTGGAGACCATGGAGAATTTGGACACAAGGAATGGGAGGTTATGGCTTAAGAGCAGTATGTTTGAGTGTGAAGTTGATACGGGGTGAGTTTATGATGGTCAATCTCAGGTGTCAGGATTTACACTCACCAAGGAAACAAATCTCTGGGCATGTCTGAAAGGGATTTTCTAAATTAGGCTAATTCATGTGGGAAGACCTACCTAAATGTCAGTTGCACCATTTTATGCAATGAATGTCCTGAACTGCACAATAAGGAGAAAGTGAGCTAAGCACAGCATTCACATGTTTCCTGTGGATATAATGTGACCAGCTGCTCCTGTCACCAAGCCTTCCCTGCCATACAGGACTGTATCCCTTCAAACTAGTAGTCCAACCTTTGCTTCTTTAAGTTCCTTGGTCACAACAACAGAAAACTAATACGTCCAGGCTGGCCTTGAACTCCTGATCTCCTGTCTCCACCTCCCATGTCTTGGGACTATAAGTGCACATCAGACTTGGACTTAAAGTATTTGAAAAATGAGGGCTGCGAAGATGACTCTGTCAAAAAAAGCACTGGCTGCATGTGATGGTTAATCATTGCAGGGAGCTGGGACCATCTCCATTACAAGATGGCGCCCACTTCCTTGCAGCTAAGTGGTAAACAACTCCATATTAGGCAATGCTTTGAGAAAGACGTGCCTTTGGCTCTGCGCATGTGCGAGTTATATAACTGTCCCTAGCCAATCCTGTGGCGCCTGGTGGTGGCAAGTTGGTATCAGCCAATCATGGGGCGACCCGTGTCCTTATTCCCTATATAAGCAGCTGACTTCTAGTGCTGGGGGGGGGGCCCTCGCTTCCTGCTCTCCCTTCAATCAAAAGGCTCTCCAATAAAGTGTGATTTGAGAAGAATCCTCGAGTGGTGGTTGTTCTTCCTCGCTGGTTGAGGAGCTCGCTGCAAATCATGGCTGTCAACTTGGCAGGATCTAGATCACCAGTGGAAACAAATCTCTGGTCATGCCTCTTGATTCGATTAGCTCTGGTGGGAGAACACACCTTAACTGTGGGCAGCACCATTCCATAGGCTGGACTATATACACAAAGGAGAATGCTAACTGAGCATGAAGCCTTCGTCACACTCTACTTCCTTCTTGGAGATGTCAGTAGCCATTTGTCATGGTTTGACCCAGGTGTCCCCCACAAACAAATGAATGTGTTCTCAGTGATCAATCCTCAGCTGATGGCAGTTTGGGAATTGAAACCTTGCTAGAGCTGTGTTGTTGGGGGTGGGCTTTTGGGGTTATAAACCAGCTTCCCTTTGCCAGTATTTGGCACACCTTCCTGCTGCTGTTTCCAGTGCTGTGGCAGAGGTGATGTCCAGCCCTCTGCTCATGCCATCGTTTTCCCTGACAGGATGGAGTCTCCCCTGGGTAAGCCAAATAAACCCATTCCTCTACAGGCCACTTTTGTTTGGGTTCTTTCTGTGCAGCAACTAGAAAGCTGACTGCAACAGTTTTGGTACCAGGATGTGGGGTCATCTGTTGCTGCTAGAACCCTGATTCTGTGGCTTTCGCATTTTGGAATTGATATGCAGGAGGAATATGGACAGATTGGAAACCTTGTCCTGAGAGAGACCCTGCAGTTCTGTAAGTACAGCTTTATGGAACATTCTGGTCAGAATTAAAAGACCTGAATGAAGTAAAAACTATGGACTGTGAGGTTTGGCTTACGAGGGGGAGAAAGAACTTTGTCAGGACTGTGCCAGAAGCAGTTTGTGTGAGAGGCTTGCTGTGTTCTGCCTGCCTATGTCCTGGGAACCTGTGCAGGGTTGTTTTACATAAAGATGGTCTGATGTGAGCAGATGGTGATGGCACAGAAGGAAGATCTTTGGAGCCAGGTGTGGTGGTGCACGCCTTTAATCCCAGCACTCGGGAGACAGAGGTAGGAGGATTGCTGTGAGTTCAAGGCCACCCTGAGACTACATAGTGAATTCCAGGTCATCCTGGACTAGAGCGAGACCCTACCTTGAAAAACCAAAAAAAAAAAAATAATAATAAAAATAAAAGATCTTTGGGTCGAAACAGCTGCCCCTTCACTTGCAATTGTTTGAGAGATTAATCACAACCATTGAGATTGGGCCAGCTGGTCTGCATTGGAACAACAGGAAGAATGCGGACTCTTTGAAGTAATGGGCCTGAATGCTTTGATCCCCCCTGGATTAACAAGTTGGTAGCCCACCTGGTTCTGTGGAATGGAGATTGGTTAGAAAGAGAGGGTCATTGGATTTGCAACACAGTTTTGTTTTTGAAAAATGGCCATTGACATGTGAAGCAGGTGTGCTAGGTTGCCTGCATGGAGCCCGATGGAGCCATGAGGATGAACTGTGGGTTGCAATGGAGACCCAAAGAATTCCAGGACTATGGATGGGTGCCAAGGCGAGCTGCCAGTACCGGATGACGTTTTCCCACACTGTGAGTAGCCGAGCTGGAGGGGGGGAATTGAATCTCCAAGAGACTTATGTTATTGGTTAAGAATCATTGAGCTTGGAGTTAGAGATTGATGGTGCCCTGTTTGTTTTAAATCTTGTATTGTATTGGTCAATCTGTTTTTGCTGTGCCTCATGTTTTGCATTGTGAATGTTCTGTGCCATTATGGGTTTATTTTTGGTATTATGGCTCAGTTGAAAGCTGAGGGGACTTAAGAGTTGAGCTGAACATATTGTGTTTATATCTTG
>PVHP010017037.1:0-35012 GCA_004024765.1 Zapus hudsonius
CTTAATATTGAAGAGCAGGACCCAGAAGATTGATGCCCGAGTCTGGACAGTAAAGAATGACCTTTGAGAGGTTGGAAGCTCACATGGCAAGTACAGGGTTGGAACAACTAAGCTGAAGACATATGTTAACTTGCTTGGAATAAAACAGAGCTATCATAGTCAGCTCACACTGCTGCGATGAACATCTAAACCAGGCACACTTTATGGGGAGGAAAGGATTTATTGAAGCTACAGACCAAGGGGGAGTTCTTTAATAGTGAAAGAGGTTGACCCTCTATCATAGGTCCAAGCAGAGAGAGAAGCCATCACCACCAACACACACACACACACACACACACACACACACACACACACACACACCAGCAAAACAGTAGTAAGTTTCTCAGAGCTCAGACTGTTCTTTTCATATATAACTAGGGCTGAAATTCCAGACCTTCTCCAAGAAACACCTTTGGGCTGGACTCCAGGATCTACTCATAAAGACACCTCTTTCAAGTTACAAGCCTTAATAAAACTCCTGAATCGACTGGGGGACATACATTCAAAGTATCACAGAACTTACTCCGTTCCACACATATACCTCACATAGGCAGTTTCATTCATTTGTTTTTCCTGTGTGGGTCCCTGTCCCAAAGGAGGTGGACAGCATTCCCAAGGACTGTTGCCCAAGGCTGTCAAGCAGCTTTTGGAGGGTTTTGGACTAGAGGGGAACTTCCACAATGGCAGAAAAAACAATGGCATGTTTTTTCTCCACCACAGCAGGTTGCAAACAGTGTCAGGAAGGTGTGCCAACCACTGACAAGGGGAAGCTGGCTATAACACATATAAACCTACCCCCAACAACACAGTTCTAACAAGGTTCCAATTCCAAAACTGCTAATAACTGGGGATCAAGCATTCAGAACACATTCATTTGCGGGGGACAAGCTTAGAGTGTTGCACACAGAGGAGGAGGAGGACATGAGTACTTTTGTTAGATCAGCTGGGCAAAGACCATAGAAATCCATCACAGAGTGAGGGTAAAAGACTAAGGCATGGCATAGGTACACAGCGTCTCTTCTAGGGTTGGATTGATTATCTTGATGAGAACACCCTCCTCCCCACCCCCTGCTTTTTCTATCCTTGGACAAAGGCAGAATTTATGGCATGTATCATTGTGGGAAGTAAAAACTAGTCTCAATGTGCCTGACACAATTCAAATCACGGTACATTTAATTAGTTCTCACAGCAGAAGAAATTACCATTTGTATAGGTCAGATCCAGTCACATGTTACTATTTTGACATGGTTTAAACGACTATTTTATGGATTGTCTTATTTGATTTAAAAAGATATTAAACAACTTGTCCTGTGTCACAAAACTAATAAATGGCTTTCTGTGTCAAGTGTTCTTGTGGGAACACATGAGGTTTCCAAAGGGGATGGCTGAGGGTACTGAATGAAAAGGAGATCAATAAAGATGGGACATGTTGCAAATACCTTTTCATCGCTGGGTCAAAACACCAGACCAGAAGCAGCTGCTCGGATGGGATGGTCTATTTGGGCTTACAGTTGCAAGGGAAAGCTTGATCATGGAGGGAAAAATCATAGCTCACATAAGGTAGCTGGGGAAGGAAGTAGTTCCAGATACCTAGCTCTGAACATCCAGTAGGGCTGGGCTAATAATTCTCAAGGTCCACCCCTCAGTGACACACCTTCTCCAGCAAGACTCCTCCTCCCAAGGGCTCCACCAGCGAGGGTACAAAGTAGGGGCCTTAATCACAAACACATGCGGCTATGGAGGAGATTTCACATTCAAACCACCACCACAGGGAAGTTCTTTGAAAAGCTGGATCCTAGAGGTTGGTGGCACTTGGGAACAATATGCTGAAGGGGTGAGTTGAGCAAAATATAAAACTTATGGATAGGTGGGTGGATGGGAAAGAGGTTAAGTGTCACCACTTCTTATTCATGGCCTTAGAAGTGATGTTAGCATTTTCCTTTTCCATATCACAAAGGGCTGAAGTCAGGTATTCATTCTTTTTCACATATATTGCCTGTCAAAAACTTCTGTAGGAGTCTTTCTGGGCACAGCAGGCATTTAATGGACTGTTGCAATGGAATGACAGCTAGGTATTAGTCTTGAATTCTTAAATAATATTCATGTATCATTGTCCACCCTTAATTACTGAGTACTCTGCTGGCCAGATGCTCAACTAGGTTTCGACGTCCTCTTTTTCACCCAATGGCCACATCCTGAAGAAAGAGGAAATGACAACAAAATTAAAGCTTATGACAGATTTTTCCTTTTTTATTAGCATATGCCAACTGTATAAAACAATAGATTTCATTTTCTTACATTTATACAATATATTTTAGTCATATTAAACACTACTCTCTCTTGTCAAATAGTCTCCATTCTATCTTTCTAATTTTGTGCCTCAAAAAAATCTGTTTGCACATGTATGGGAAAATATAAAAGTACTTGTCTTTCTGGATCTGGGATATATATATATATATATATATATATATATATATATATATATATATATATATATATATATATATATATTGCTTAAAGTTTGTTGAAAAAAAAACTGTGTATACAGGCTGTAGAAATGCCTCAGTGATTAAAGGTGCTTGCTAAGCCTGATGGCCCCAATTTGATTCTCCAGTGCCCATGTGTGATGGTTAGGTTTTGTTGTCAACTTGATCTTTTTAATTATCTTGGGTGGTGTCGAAGTCATCCACACGCTGCTGGGATGAATCTTCAAACCAGGCACATTTTGGGAGGAAAGGATTTATTTGTAGCTATAGATACAGGTGAAGTTCCAGGATGCAAAAGAGGCTGCTCCCCTTTCACAGGTCCAAGCAGAGAGAGAAACCTATCACCAACACCATACACACAGAACAGCAAACAGGCAGGAGGGCCAAAGATAATTTCTTCTCTTTTATATAGGCTTAGGGTGGGGTCTTGCAACCCTTCCCCAGACTTAATGGCTTCCTGAGTCTCTGGAATTTCCTTTCTGTACTGCCCACACAGGAAAGGATGTTTACTTCCAGCTTCTTTGAGCTTCTTTACATCTTGCCCCTTGCTGAGAGGCTGCCTTCCTGTGAACATCCTCAGAGACCCACCCAAGATAATTAAAAAGACCAAGTTGACATCAAAACCTAACCATCACAGGTGGGTTTCTGAGGAAGGGATTCCTTTTCTATTTCACGTTGACTTTGATTCTTTAAGATATATATTTAGGATTATAATACCAGATTTTAAAAAAATCTGTACTCAGCATTGCAACTTCCTGGTGTGAATTTCCAGACTTCCATTTGAACTTTATTTTCAGTTTCTTCTTACTCATCTATGGCCAATGCTGTGTGCCTTTTCCTGAACTTCGCTGGCGCTGGCTGTTAGGAAACTCTGGTTAGGACCTGTCAATGCTTCTGGTCACATATTTACTATCTTCCAGCCTTGGGCACTGATAGGAGGAACATTGTACCTTTCCCAGGAGTGAGCAGAAGCAGCCTGGGAAATGACTCTACCCAGGCAGGTGAGGCTGGCCGCTGCCCCTCCTACTTTGGATGTCTGAGGTCAAGTCTAGAGATAATTATGACCACTTCAAAATCTGAGGTAGAACGCCCGGATCTAGCACCCATGAAGGTTAAGGTTGGCCATGACTCCAGATGCTCCTGAGAATCTAGGGAGGTAGGAGAGGTGATGTCCAAGAATTGTCAGACCTATCTCTTTCTTTTGCAGAAAATTCTCCTCTACCTTTATCCAATTTCTATTACTTTAAGTCAAAAAGTTGTGTTGTTTTCGCCTCTGGGGGCGCCGTTAGCCACCTCGTTGGGAAGCTGAGCAAAGGCTGGTTGCTGCTCCGCTACTCCGCTGTCTCAGGGTGGTTCCACAGAGCTGGGGGGCCAACGCAGGGGGATCCAGCGAGACACAGATGCCAGCAGATGTGTATAGTGTATCTACGTGGTTCTTTATTCAATTGGGAAAGCTTATATTTATAGGAAAAAGGGGGCTAGGGGGATGGGGAATAGGGAAGAGAAAAGCGGATTGGTTGGTTGGGGTGGTGAGTTAGCAGTCTGCACTGGGATAGGTGAGTATGGACAACCTGAGAATACCTAATTTGGGGGGCCTGAGTGGCGGGAAATACGTGATTCTAGCCATGGTCCGTGGGGATGGGTACAAGGAAGTTTATCTGATACCCATTGCCAGTCATGCTAAGATGGGAATGATGGTTCCTGTGGCTTGCCCATGGGGGTTGGGAGTCAGGGTTGATGGAGCTGGGAAACGCCTATCAAATTATTGGGGTTTCACCCACTCAGATATCCTTAACCCTTTGTTCTCCGTGCCTTCAGTAGCAGTGCCAACAAGTAGTGCCCAACAAAGTTGAAAAGAATTAAAGCTCAAGTAGTTAATATTTGTACATGAACTGCTTCTTTTGTTTTTCCAAGGCATCATTTTGCTCTAGTCTAGGCTGACCTGGAATTCACTATGTAGTCTCAGGGTGGCCTTGAACTCACGGCAATCCTTCTACCTCTGCTTCCCAAGTGCTGGGATTAAAGGCATGCCCCACCCTATATTACACTTTTATAAGAAAGTCATATGGCCCGCTCACTGTGTGTTATCAGGTTTTGATTCTACAAAGCCATTTTAAAGCTCTGTAGTGGGTCAGTACTCACCCACACCCATTTCCTTCACCTTCTGTACCCACAACACTAAAGTGAGAAAAGATCTCTTATGAAGACTGAAATGAGAAGGACCCTGGAAAAGGTGTGTTAAGTCACCACAGAAGATGCCATCCATGATACCAGTTATTCAGTCTATCACTCAGCATTGCCATTCTCTAAGCAGGTGACATATTTAGTATAAATTCATCTGACAATCCCAAGCATTTCTAGTGATGCATAGCTTTAAATAGAAGAATTTCCACATGGTTCTTAGTTTTGTCTTTTCAAAGTGCTCTTATAATTGAAGACATGGCTCTTCTATTTTTAGACTATCTTAACATGAAGACATTACCACTGACTTGATATAAATTTAGAAGCGACAAAACTGAGAGAAGCTCCTTGGTAAGAAACCTTGTCCTGAGGCTACGGAGATGACCCAGGGGGTAAAACACTTGCTGTTAAAAGAATGAGGACTTGAATTCAGATCCCCAGCACCCACATAAATGTCAGGCATGGTGAAGTGCTGATATCCCATCACTAGTAAAGTAGAGGAAGGTGGATCCCTGGAGCTTGCTGAAAAGAGAGCTATTGTGCCCTCCCAGGTAACTATATCCTCTGGCTCAAGTGAGCCAGAGAGACAGTTGATTGGTCTGGGCTAAACTGGCTCAGAAAGTTAAGCCAGATCAATCACACAGTTCTAGGATATGAATTTTAGTACAGGAGACCTCCACTCTAGGGAGAGGCTCAGATTGTTCTTGGAAAAAAACACAGGTTAGGCCAGAGATAAGTGGAAATTGCTAAAATAAGCCCAAGGACATTTCTGCATTTTATTCTCAAACTGCCTCAATCCCCCCTCTGATGAAGTAAACCTATCTGCTGTTAAGGGAACAGGGTGGAGACCAATCTGATTTCTTCGAGCTGAGTGGGGTTGTCGGGTGTGGCAGTTTGGAAAACTTCTCCAGTGACCTATCTAAGGGACCCCGAAAGTGTACTATTGGTGAAGTAAAGGAAGACAGTCCCGGAAGAAAATGTTTGGGAGAAAGAATAAAAGCAAAGAGTTAAGGGGAAGTGGGCACATAGCAAACTGGATGCCTTTTGGGTTTCCATTCTTGTAGACTTCCAGGCCTTGGAGAGCGTTTGAAGGAACCCAGGCAGGGGGAGTTAGGTTGTCTCAAGACCATCTGAGCGTGAGCTGATTGAGATCCACTCTCAGAAATGTTCAATAATAGCACAGTAGTGTCTTCCATGGCCCAAATCTGTTCCTTCATGGCTTGTAAAGTAGATGACATATTAACAGAGTTATTAGGAATGTATATATTACATTTAATCTTGATAATGGCAAATACATTATCCTGGGCTGTGATGAGAATGCCTAAGCCATGTGATTTTGTATAATAACCTTTTTCATTATTTGAACCTCGGTATTTAGAAGGAAGATTTCTTTAGCTGTGTTATTTAAAGTCTTTATGTCAGAGGACATACCATTGAATATCATTTTTAGTCCATTGGATTATAAAACAATTAAATTATTTGGACACTCTTAAGGTTTTTACATGTTGTCCTTATATCTAAGGAGATTTTAGAGAAGATTATATCCATTATAATCTTTATAACCATTTTACTCTTTGGACCTTGTATATTCAAATCCTGCTTTAACTTTATTTCTGCTTGCGTATAGGCCATTCACAATCAGATGGTTATACAACAGTCCAACTCCATCTATATGGGGCCACCTGAACAACGAACGGGAATGGAACACTGACCACTTAGGATGGGGCTATATCCCCTCCCTACCTCAGTGTTAGACCTCCTGGGTCTCTGAGATAGACTACACTAATGATTACAGTTTTCATTTTTATACCAAGCCAAGTAAAAAGTCTTCGAGATGCAATGTGTGACTGACAAGTTTCTCTCTCAAGTCTTTAGAATAGGGACCCTTCTTCTCCCCTCCTCATCTGAGAGATACCTGGACTGCCACAACTCAATGTCCCATCGAGCCAGGTGTAGTGATTGCTGCCAGCTTTAATCCCATCACTCGGAGGCAGAGGTAGGAGGACCGCCATGAGTTTGAGGCCACCCTGAGACTACATAGTGAATTCCAAGTCAGCCTGGGCTAGAGTGAGACCTTACCTCAAAAAACCAAAAACAAACAAACAAAAAATTTTGATGTCATTGTCCTGTTTTGGGGGTATCTTCTCAAGAGAGTGGGAATGTGAGGGGGTCAGCACAGAGAGGTAGAATCTCACCAGGCAGCCAGGGACGGCTCCTATGGTCTTACATCACAACTTCACCACGTTTATCTCAGCCCATCCCAGCCAAGCATGCAGCCCACCCAGGTGTAGGTGGGTCCCCAGCTCTAAACCCAGGCCCATTGCCTGGACCTCAGACATGTGGGAGAGTCCTTCCCCTAGCCAGAATTGCTTGGCAGGGTCTTGGGTAAGCTGATTATTTCTCTCCCCTCTGGCAGTTTTTGCCATGGGTGGAGGGAAGGGCATTGTTTTTATCATGGATTTTATTCTCTCACTCTCTTTAAATAGCCAAAAAAATAAAAAAATAATAAAGCCACGTCCCCTCCCATGTCTGAGCTCTCAGCCAATGATGGGTCTGGGTTTAGGGCTGGGTGAAGATCTGAACTCTCATAACCTGTCCGATGGCTCCCAGACATGGAAAGCCTGGAGAAGCTGTCTCTAACACCTGGTCCCTCCATATGCACTTTATTATTTTATTTATTTTTTTAAATTTTTTTTCTTTATTGTCCATAATGAGTTACATTGTTTAGTGGGCCAACCATGAGTTGTTATCCCCAATTCCCCATTGTCCCCCTTCCCCATCCCCAGTCAGCTGGATATCCTCCTCCATGGGCCGTCTGGCTCAGTCTTTGTGGTAGGGGTCCATGGATAGCCCAGTCTTCAGTCGGGTTCTCCTGACCCAAGTGTGTTGTTACTGAGGGTTGCCAAGTCTCTGATATTCTCCCCCACCATGGTTCTCACAATCCATATGCACTTTAGAAAGCTTCTGCTGCTCAGCTCTTTGAAAGGCTAACACTTAAGCTCCTTGATTGACATTCCTGCGGCCGCCCTCCCTCCCTGATAAACACTCCCAGGGGCATCTCAGCCTGGTTAAATGTTACCTAGGAAGGGCAATAGAATGAATAAGGGTTCTCTGTGTCCTGCACTCCCCTGCCCCTATCACACCAAAGGTCTTTAGAAACTCCCCTCAGAACTTCAGCCCTGGACACTGCCTCATTCCCTGGGAAAGGCGGCTGTCCCCTCCCTGCCTTTGAACAAAGCAGTCCCTTTGTCTGAGTGAGCTCTAGTCCAGGGTATATTCTGTCTCACTTTCCTCACCCTGGGTACCTGCCTACACCTGGGTGGGCTGCATGCTTGGCTGGGATGGGCTGAGGTAAACATGGTGAAGTTGTGATGTAAGCTCATAGGGGCCATCCCTGGCTGCATGGTGAGAATCCCATCACTTAGGAGGCAGAGGTAGGAGGATGCCTGTGAGGCCAGCCCGAGAGACTACATAGTAAATTTCAGGTCAGCCTGGGCTAGAGGGAGAAAACAAAACAAGCAAATAAACAGACAAAAAAATCCCCATAGGATTCTCACATGCATCTGGGTTTAAGACCCCTGCTGTGGGTGACACGTAGGGTGACACCTAGTCTGTGAATTCCTCCTGGCTCAGTTCCCCAGCAGCACCTTCAGAAGAGCTATGTGACATGAATGGAATAAGGTTTAGAACTCTGCCCATTATTGACTTTCAGGATGGTCATACAAAATATGTCAGTGCAAATACAACCCCCTGTACGGGAAATCCTATGCAATCCATAACCATGCACATGCTTATCCAGCAATAGTGTGGTAGTCATGGAAACACACATGCTTAGCTTTTGGAATCAATGCACAGCAGACCCTGTGCTACCCACTTCAGACTCACAATTCATTGGCAAAAGTAAATTCTCTCCATAGAAGAGGATGAACAATCTATAGAGAAGTAATTATACATTTCTTTCTTGCTCTCCGAAAGGCGAAAATGGACTTTCATACACAGAGAAGGGTGCCAGATAACTTCATTCAGGCCACTTGAATTCTATCACATGATAGAATCGTAGCTTTTGAGGGGAACTTCTCCAAACTCAAGGCTATTTTTTTTCTCAAATAGAGACAATTAGCCATTCCTGAGCTAAATCAGTTTTTCTCCTACATAAAACGATGTCCAGTGTTGAGAAGGAGAAAGATGAGGAAAGTAATATTGTATCAGGCTGACATTTTACATTTTATAAAGACCTCTTAAACCTCCCTGTCTTATCACCATGTAACCAATGGGTTCTCATCACAACTCCTTTGAAGTTGGCAGGGTTCCCCTATTTAACTGCCAGTAAACAGAGGACAGGAGGGGCTGACTTAAGTCACCAGTGTTGGTAAGTGGTAGATACAGGAATGCTGCTGACTTTGGAGATTTAACATTTTAATTTACTCTGGGCTTGCTTATACAGATACAGGGCTAGTGATAGATAGTTTTATGTATAAGGAAGTAACAGTTAAGCAAAAACCAGAGATGTTTATCTTTCAATTATCCTCTCGTGGATACTTAAAGCTACTTTTATCATACACTAAATAACACCCTTAACAAGCAAATGTAAGGCCTGAGCTGCTAATATGCGTCTGAGGAGAAGCTTATTGGTCTGGAAAGATCCAGCATCATGTGCTACTATAAATAACTTCATTTATCTATAGTAGAAACTCATCTATCACCATCGTAATTAGAAGGTGATGAAGGGAGGCAGCATTTAACAAAGGCATTTGTAACATTTGGTGATGGTAATAATGGCTTTGAAGTTCCAGAAAAATCTTTCCCAATTTCTTCTCATCGACATGTCTTTCATGCACCATTATTCTCAGTTTCTAGATGAAATTATTGGCATTATTTCCTTAATTGTGTTTTAAAAAATGAAAGAATAGCGATGAAAACTTCGAGAAATTACAGAGGCAGAAAATAGAAAGCACTCAGGCTGGGGAGATGGCTCAGCAGTTGTGATGGTTGAATTTTGATGTCAACTTGACATTTCAAGCCATCTTGGGTCGGCCTCTGAGGATGTTCACAGGAAGGCAGCCTCTCAGTAGGGGGCAGGATGTAAGGAAGCTCAGAGGAGGTAGGAAATTCCTGCCCTGCCCACACTCAGGAAGCCACTTAGTCTGGGATGGGGTTGTGGGACCCCACCCTAAGTCTATATAAAGGGGAAGAAATTCTCTCCTGGTCTCCCTGCTTGTTGGCTGCTGGTGCTTGTTCGTGACTTGCACTTGCATCCTGCTCTCCTACCCTTCCTGGACATTAGAACCCAGTTTCCTCCATTCACATTGTGGACTTGAAGATCAGCAGCTCCCCGGAAGATCAGCAGCTCCCCGGAAGATCAGCAGCTCCCCGGGGAGCCATCAGGTCTTCAGAGCTGGAGTGGGACTACAGAGACCTCTAGCCACATGGATTGAGCAGCTTCACCCTTTGGGCCTGCAGACTATTGTTGGACTGTCATAGGCTACCCCAGTAAATTCCCTTTTACTATAATCCATTCTGTCAACTCTGTTTTCTCTAGAGAACCCTGACTAATAGAGCAGTTAAAGGCACTTGCTTGCAAAACCTGCCAGCTTGGACCAGCTTGGGTTCAATTCCCCTGTACCCACATAAAGCCACATGTACAAAGTGGTGCATACATTTGAAGTTTGTTTGCAGGAGCCAGATGCCTCTTTTAATTTCTCTCTGCTTGCTAACAAATAAAATATTTTCAAAAGAAGAAAGCACTCATTCTATGTTCTCCCTTTAGAATCTTGGTTGCCCTTCTGATATCCTTCTATGCATTCTCTGTACCAATAAGCATTGCTCATAATTAACACTCCAATGTTCTAACACATTGAGGTTCTTTTCTAAATATTTTAGGATTATTTCACTTGGCATATTAGGATTACTTTCTTTTTCGGGTTGGTATTTTATAATTTATGGTGTTGCATGTAAACACCATAACTTGTACATTTTCCACTTTGATGAATGTTTAGGCTGCTAACATGGTTTTGCTTTTGTAAGAAATTCTGAGTCTGTCATCTTTGTGCTCTAATTCCTATCTAGGTCTTCAAAGGACAATCCCCACAGGTGGATTTGCTCACTGAAAGGTTCTGTAACTATCCAAGACTATGCAACTATATCAATCCTATCCCAGGCAAATTGCCAATTTATATTCTCGCCAGCACTCTGTTCCAGTGACTTCTGCTTGTTTCCTTACCAAATGTTGCGGTCAGCTTTCTAGTTGCTGCGCAGAAAGAACCCAAGCAAAAGCGGCTTGTGGAGGAATGGGTTTATTTGGCTTATGGACTTGAGGGGAGACTCCATCCTGGCAGGGAAAATGATGGCATGAGCAGAGGGGTGGACATCACCTCTGCCACAGCGCTGCAAAAAAATACTGGCAAGGGGAAGCTGGCTTATAACCCCCATAACCCACCCCCAACAACACAGCTTCATCGAGGTTGTAAAACCCAAACTGCCATCAGCTGAGGATCGATCTATCAGAACACATTCATTTGTTTGTGGGGGACATCTGGATCAAACCATGACACCAAAGCTTAGAATTAAAATGAGAAAGAGGCAGACAGAGAGAGAGACACATACACACACACAGAGGCAGAGAGAGAGAGAGAAAGAGGCAGAGAGAGAGGCAGACAGAGAGAAAGAGGCAGAGAGAGAGAGAGAGAGAGAGAGAGAGAGAGAGAGAGAGAGAGAGAGAGAGAGAGAGAGAATAGGCACACCAGGGCCTCCAGCCACTACAAACAAACTTTAGACACTTGTGACACTTTGCGCATCTGGCTTTACGTGGGTACTTGGGAATTGACCTTGGGCCTTCTGCTTTACACCTTCACCACGAAGTCATCTGTCCAGCCCTTACAATTAAAATGGTTCTGACCAATTCAATTGTTGGAAAATGACACTGCACCAACGTGCACATTTCTTCACGACTGCATTTTTTTCAGGGGTTAAGATTTCAGTTACTAGTCAAAAGGAGCATGAGTGGATCTGAAATTTGGCTGAAAAGAATCCTGGATCCTCCTCAATGCATGAGCTGTTTTAGAAATGTACGTATAATCATGGCAAATAAATGATCACTTACTTAAGGTTACAAGAACTTGTCTGATCTCTTACCATTCTCATTTACCTCAAGAAACTTGAACCATCCTTCTCCTGTGTGTTTATTGTACACATGTGTGTAGATGTGTGTTTAGACACCTATGCACATTCTATTTTCAGAAACCAAATAAATCTGTTCAGGTAATAAAGATAATTGCTAAGGACTTCTCTTGTGAGCTGCTTGAACTCCATGAACTTAAAGCATCCTTTGAGTTTGAAATTTCTGATGTTTATCATCACTAACTAGCCTTGCTGTGAGAGGGTGGTGAAAAGGGTCTTCTCCCTATGATTTTGCATATAGCTGAGCTGGTACCACAGATACTTGAAAATAGTACAACTTGTTCATATTACTAATCAATGAATTGAGAGAGAAATGGAGTCAGCTATCTCCTCGAGATCAGAAACCTAGCTCACACTTATTTTCATGCCTAGCACCAGGACTTGTTTCCTGGTCCCAGGTCCTTTAATCAACTACATATATCTTCTGATTGAAGAAAAGTAGAAAGCCTTTAAAATATTTATTGTTGAAGCCATGCACAGGACAATGTGATATGTATGAACGGCGATTAGGAACAGTGTTATGTTCACAGCTCATGTGGTTGTGAACACCTGGTCCTTACACCGTGGTGGTAATATTCTGAGAGCTTAAGGGACCCTCTTAGATGTATGGCCATCTAGGAAAGGCTTCAAGATTCTAGCCCGGCTCTGTTTCCACTTAGATCTCTCTGATTCTTGACCAGCTACCCATATTTGAGTAAGTTATATCAGAAGCTCCAGCTACTGTGGATAGAAATGACTATTGCTTATTTTTTCCCCAACATGATAGGTTGTATCCCTTGAACTGTGAGCCAAAATAAATCCTTCCTCCATTAAATTAATTCTCTAGGGTAATTGGTCACAGCGATGATGAAAGTCACAAACACAGAAATTGATACCAGAGAATAGGAATGTTATGATAAACTGTACCGTGTGGTTTATATCCATTTACAACTGGTTTGCTGGAGGATTGGGGAGGAAATTGGAGATGAAGGCTAGAGATGCTTTACAATGCTGTAAGCCAAGATTATTGGGCCATTTTGGGGGAACTCAAAAGACCCGAAAGCCAACAGAAAAGCAGGCAGTAAAGACAGTGCCCACGAAGCTTTAGATGGGAACAAACACTTCATCAAGTCGGATGGGAGGTCGTTCATTTTACACTCTGGCAAAGAATTTTCCTACCTTTTGTCCATGTGTTGGAATGGGAGAAGGGCTACATTTGAAAGTAATTACTGGTTAATTTGGTGGAGGATATTTCATGGCAGAGTAGCACTTTCACTATGTCATGGTTCCTGCTCATTGCTTTTAGACATTTTTACAGTGAGGGAACAGCAAGTGGAGGAAAAAGGTATAAAAATGTGGTTTGGCAAGTGTCATGGTTTGATCCAGGTGTCCCCCACAAACAAATGGGTGTGTTCTGGGTAATCAATCCTCAGCTGATGGAAATTTGGGTTTTACAACCTCGATGGAGCTGTGTTGTTGGGGTGGGCTTATGGGGTTATAAGCCAGCTTCCCCTTGCCAGTGTTTGTCACACTTTCCTGCCACTGTTTGCAGTGCTGTGGTGGAGGTGATGTCCACCCCTCTGCTCATGCCATCGTTTTCCCTGCCAGGATGGAGTCTCCCCTCGAGTCCGTAAACCAAATAAACCCATTCCTCCACAAGCCACTTTGCTTGGGTTCTTTCCGTGCAGCAACTAAGAAAGCTGACTGCAACAGCAAGGGAAGTAGCATGAGTAAACTTCAACTACAAAGTGGACGTAGACAAACAGTTGAGACATGAGTTGGACAATACAACACAGCTGTAATTTTTCTTCTGGTGTCTTTTGAGGGTCTCACTGTAGCTCAGGCTGACCTAAAACTCATTCTGTAGCCCTAGGCTGGCCTCAAATTCACAGTGATCCTCCTACCTCAGCATCCCGAGTGCTTGGATGAAAGGTGTGTGCTACAAACCCTGCATTGAATTTTTATAGCTCCAGGTACTGGGGAATCGAACCCAGGCCAGTGTGTTTTGCAAACAAGCGACTTTAAGTTGGCTATCTCTCCAGGTCCCATGGTCTCTTTTGATTGGGAAAAGTTCATTACCAGTAAGCATTCCATAGTCTTACAGGGGAAGAAAAGGGCATGGGGTCTCTGGGACGCAAGACAAAGCTTGAAAGTTCCTAGTATGTGTTAGAATCAGGATCTGTATAGCATTCAGACCTCTCAGCATCTCCCCCTCCTGCTATACCTCGACCGGCCACAGGTCGAGGCCCTTATACCTGGCTGCTCATGCCAGAGACAAGCTCCCATGGGCATGTCCCCTGCAACCTGTGTGCAGAACATTGGAGGTGCAATGGCAGCTGGCTCTTTGCTGGCCAGATAATTCTAATTCTAATACTAATTCTTTCGGAAAACTTTTATTTAAAAGGAGTGTGCCTGAAGAGAGAGTGCTTGAGAAGATACAGCCAACACCATAACCTCTGCTCCAACAGGGAAATATTTTCCCAAGTTCAGCTTTCCAGGTACTCGAGAGGTCACTGTAGATAAGATCCAAGTGGCTCAGGCTACATTTCCATCTGGCAGAAGAACTTGACATTAGCCACATGATACTGGTTTTGCAGGCAAGTAGAGTGTGAGAGTTATGGGTCAGGAAGGTATATACCAAGGCTTCAAAGAGACAACAATGCCAGACACTAGGTTTCAGTTGCTCCCATCAGCTCTTCCATCACAGTGATGAGAAAAGTTATAATAAACAGAGTGTATCACAAGGAACCCCCTTTTGCTTACAACCCTGAGACATCCTGAATAACTCTTTCTGATCATAGCTTTCATTTCCCCATTTTTAAATAACTATCATATAGATTTTATTAATCACTTTATAGTTTCATATTGAGTTTCAATATATGATCATATTGTAATCTGATCATAAACCCTTCCTATTATATTGCCCACATTTGCCCCTCTGCCCAAACCCCTATTCCACCAAACTCCCTCCTCTTCCCAAGTACCCTGTTTTCATGTCTCATTATCTTCATCTTCCTCTATCATGTATGTATAAAGTGGATGAGCTCAATCCTGTGCAGGTCTGGAGGAAGTAACTACATCACTGTGAGGTTAGGAATGCACCCATCACTTCGTGTGTGGAGGATTAATGTTTTCATTTATCTTTACCATCCATGTATTTTTTCTTAAACAAACATTGTTTGGGCTTAGGTCCTGCCATGGTTTGATCCAGGTGTCCCCCACAAACAAATGAGTGTGTTCTGACTGATGGATCCCTAGCTGATGACAGTTTGGGAATTAAAACCTCGCTGGAGCTGTCTTGTTGGGGGTGGGCTTATGGGTGTTATAGCCAGTTTCCCCTTGCCAGTGTTTGACACACCTTCCTGCTGCTGTTTGCAGTGCCGTGTCAGAGATGGTGTCCACTCCTCCGCTCATGCCATTGTTTTCCCTGCCAGGATGGAGTCTCCCCTCAAGTCTATAAGCCTAATAAACCCATTCCTCCACAAGTTGCTTTTGCTTGGGTTCTTTCTGCACAGCAATAGAGAAGGTTGATAACAGGTTCCAGCACTGTAAACTCAAGGTATCTTGGAAATAACTCCAAAATTGTGAAATTTCCATGAATTTTGGTGATTATCCCACTATCCGCTACACCACAGCTATTTCATTATATTACTTTATATAATGCTCTGTCTAGAGAGATGTTTTGGTGTTTATTACATTATTTTTTCCATCTCTTTCATTTTATGCTCTGCTTTTTAGGGTTGATTTCCCTCAACCTCCCCAAGTTTCCAAACATTCTACTGAAGATTTTCATTTCTGTCATGTTTCAGTTTGTTCTCTGAATGTTCCTATGCAACACTCTGATCTTTCATGGATGGGGCTTGGTTCTGATCTGGGGCTATTATTAAGAGGTTTTTTGTTTTTTTTTTGAGGTAGGGTCTCGCTCTAGTCCAAGCTGACCTGGAATTCACTCTGGAGTCTCAGGGTGGCCTTGAACTCACGGCAATCCTCCTACCTCTGCCTCCTGAGTGCTGGGATTAAAGGCATGTGCCACCATGCCCAGTTTATTAAGAGTTTTTAATCCCTTTTCTAATACCTTATGCAGTCTGCTTTTTACTCATCTCTCCACTGTAGAAGCTTTCCTCAGATGCATACTCATGAGGAACAGGAGATGAAAAAATGGACTGAAACCAGTGAGAAAGCAGTGGGTGGTGCAGGGAGCCGGGACGATGGCACCCACTACCTTGCAGCTAAGTGGGAAACAACTCCATATTAGACAATGCTTTGAGAATATAACTGTCCCTAGCCAATCCCGTGGCGCCTGGAGGTGGCAAGCAGGAGTCAGCCAATCATGGGACTATCCGTGTCCCTTTTCCCTATAAAAGCAGCTGCTTCTTAGCGTTCGGCCCCTCGCTTCCCGCTCTCCCTTCAATCAAAAGGCTCTCCATTAAAGTGTGATTTGAGAAGGATCCTCGAGTGGTGGTTCTTCCTCACTGGTCGAGGAGCTCGCTGCAACTGGTGCCGAAACCCGGGAACAACTTGGGAAACTCGGTAGGGGCCGAAAAGGATCCAGAACTTGACACACGGAGAGGAGACGTGGGTAAGTAAGTGAGGCATGCCTAGAGAGCGACTGAGGTTCGCGGTGAAAGCGATGAGAAAGTCACTAAGAGTGGCTGAAGTTCACGGTAGAGAAAGTCACTAAGTGACTGAGGTTCAGAATGAGAAAGATGGGCCCGTATGGAGACGTTCCCGGGACTGCAGCCCGGGGAAGGGGGGACCGGACACGCTTTGCTCTGGCCCAAGTAAAAGTGGGAGCGATTTTGGTTTTAATGAGAATAATTCAAAAGTGGTGGTATGTAAAAGTAGACTTCTTTTCTGCATGGCATAGAAGGGAGGACGGGGGCAGGACCGCGCTCTGTGCACCCCGAGGCTGCCAGACAGATGGGCAGGTTAGGCAAAAAATTCCACAGACGCCAAGACCGAGAATGGTACGAGATGGCAGCGAGCTATGGCGGGGAATTCTTAGCTTCTCTCCTTTCCGTGAGATGTAATCTAGAGGTCAATGTTTGTTATGGAAAACTGCTCGTGTTTTCCTAAAGACTATGGAGCAGCATGTTCCTAGGTTTCTGGAGGAAATGGAAGGAACAACGGGTAGGCAGTGGATTCACGGTGGAGTGCCAGGCCTGAGCGAGTTAGAGCGTGCATAGTGGTGATTGTCCCGGCTCCCTGCAGGGTGGTACACTTGGATCCCTACAGAAGGATATTGAGAAGTCTGACTGGGATGTGTGATGTTTCCCGAAAAAGTTATTTATTTATCTGGAGAGAGAAAAGAAGAGAGAAATGGGTATACCAGGCCCTCCTGCCAGCGCAACCAAATTCCATATGCACGAGCCACATTGTGCATTTGGCTTTATGTGGTTACTGGAGAATTGAACTCAAGCTCTCATGCCTTGCAAATAAGCACCCTTAAGCACTAAGCCATCTCTACAGCTCCTGATTCTTTTTTATTATGGCAAAAATATACTAGGATACAGGCTTGGCATTTTCATCATTTTAAAATGTATTCTCAGTGGCATTAAGTAGTATAACCCATTGTCACTGTTCCCCTTAAGTTTTCATCATCTTAATGAGACTCCATTAAGCACTCACACTCGATTTATGTCTCCTAGGCCCTGGCAACCACCTTTCTTCTGTCTCTCTGAATTGTCAGCTCTAGACACTCAGTTTAAGTGGTGGTACCTTATAGTACTTCTCTTTCTGTGTCTGGACTGTTTTACTTAGCATAATGTTTTCAAGGGTCATCCGTAATGCAACATGTCATGTATCAGAACTTCATTGTTAAGTATCTAAATGATATCTATATCACAATTTCCCCATCTGTTGATAGACATGGGGTTATTTAGATCATTTGTATATTGTGAATAATACCACTATGAACATTGCTGTATTAGATATGCTGGCAGAAGGAGAAAGGTAGTATTGTCAAAGTGGGAGAATAACACGAATAAGCAGCCGACCTTGTAGACTATGAAATCAATCAGCTGGACAAGAAGTACACACTTGTGTGATAATGGCACGCAACCTCTGTGGGTAACCAATTATTCTCTGATTGGACATCAGACTCACTCAGTGGGAGAGAACTCATATCTGGTACTGGAAACCCAAGTCAGAATCCCATGGTCAGGAAATTCAGAGAAACCTCACTATTCTCTGGAGCACAAGAGTGGGTTTGTACATCTAAAAGTCTCTCAAACACCTTTGCATATCCCTGTTAACCCAAGCTGCTCTCACTCTTGGTCAGAGAATGTTTTATTTTGCAGAAGGCAGAGAAAACAGAGGAGAATCATCAATAAGACAAAAAGGTAGCCAAATGCCCTCCATGAGACATGCCACCTCTATCACATCTGCCAGGACCCATAAGAAATTGCAGAGGAAGTAGCCACACGAATACTTCTCTTACTGCTTCCCTGACAACCAACTCCAGGGTGACGGTGACAGACGTGGTGATGAATAAAAACCCTTCAAAGCAGAACTCCAGAGACTACGAAAAACTCAACAGTAAATCAGACTGCCAATAGGCCCACCATGGCTCAAGGAACATTGTGGAAGAGGGGGCAGAAAGATTATAAGAGACACAGAGTGGGTAGGAATACCCTGAGGCACCCCCACCCCCACCACACAGGGACTGAATGAGGCCTTCATGACCCTACAGTGATTACTATGACCCCACTGAGGAGGGCTCAAGAGAAATGGGGCCAGTGGATAAGAGTTTAACCTGTTATATATAAAATAAAAACATGGGAGAATAAATAGAAAGTTGGGAGGTAGCATGATAGAGTCAACTTAAGTTTGAGAGTTTAGAACTGAGCCTTAGAGAATGGCTGAGGTCTCACCAAAGGCTTTTTGGTTATGCCATGATAACTACAGAATTGAGTGGTGATGTGTTGGGGATGGATGAGGAGACTCTGGAGACCTATGAGCAGCTAACACAATAGTACATGTGAGAAATGAGGAGGATAAAGCCGGGCGTGGTGGCTCACACCTTTAATCCCAGCACTTGGGAGGCAGAGGTAGGAGGATTGCCTTGAGTTCCACCCTGAGACTACATAGTGAATTCCAGGTCAGCCTGGGCTAGAGTGAGACCCTACCTCGAAAAACCAAGGGAAAAAAAAAACAAAAGAAATAAATGAGGAGGATGGGACAGAATGATATGAAGGACTTTGAACACCTTGAAATAAATTAGTGAAAAATCAAGGTTTCCAGCCTGTGCTATTCTACTTGTTTGACTATGTCCAAGCTGTAGAAGCCTTGAGGAAGATGTTTTGAATAGCTGGCACTTACACTGGCTACCCATGGTGCATTTAGTAAAGCTTACACTTTGGTTATCTTTCATAGGTCCAAAGCCAGTTCTGAGAACACTTTCAAACACATACGAGATTCTAAGTGCTGCTATAACCAAACCTAAACCTGATGCCAACTGTACTGAGATTTACTAACAGGTGGTCTCCTCTCTATATTCTGGAAGCTAAAAGCAATCTGTCCATTCTAATGACATCTTTAGGAGGCCATGACTTGTTGAAAAGTGCTTCCTGTTTAGAGTGTGATTCAGTGATGATGGGTACAGAGATAATGAGGGATCCGGCTAGGAATCAAGAACCTTCCTACAACTGAATCATTTTCTGTTTTAGATTCCTCATTAGCTCCATAAGCATTTTTGGGATTTGGAGAAAATTCAGAAGAAAATAGATACTCACATTTAGCAGTTTTTAGCAAACTCTTTATCAATATGTTAATTCATTCATGCAAATACTGAACATCCCTCTACAAGGATGGCATTGTGATTGGAGGTAGGCCACCACCCTTAAGACTCATGACAGCCAGAAGAGGAGATTACTTCAGAGGATCAGCAGAGAAGTAAAAATTACCATCGTTACATGTTATTTAAAAAAAAATTGTTGATTCGTGATGTGTTCGTGATGGTGTGTTCCTATAATCCCAGCCATTGGGTGGCTAATGAAAGAGGCTAGCAAATTTCAGACCAGTCTGGGTTATATAGCAAGACCTTGTCTCCAAAATAAATAATAAAAAGGTGATGTTTTAAAGGAATGAAAGTTGATGGATAAAATCAGCAAAAATTTGAGCTTAGATCTGAAGTGAAGTTGGAGGCTGAGTAAACTGGGGATAGTTTCACAACTGTAGTTTCACTACAGCAGGAAGAGGAATGAGAGTTTGTGACACCCTGTTACATATGTGACTCAAAAAGTAGGTGGGTAGGAGCCAGCCCATGCAAGACTTCAGACCATGTTTGAAGAATCCAGGAAAAATAAAGAGCAATGAAAACCCAGACACACATTTTAAGCACAGGGAGCGATAGATTCGTTTCTTTGCGAGGTATGATGGAGACTTGTAACCATGTGGGACTGGAAGATAGGAAGGCTATTGGAATAGTTGAGGTCTTATGCTATGGCTAGATTTAAGACAGCGCAGAAATACCATGAGCAGTCTGAGGAAATGTGAGGGAGGCAGTACTGAAAAGCTGTCACAGGTTCCTGGCTTGTATGAAAGGATGAGCAAAAGATTCATATGAACGGCCTACATTATTTATAGACTCGATCACCTTTCATATTGGTTATCTTTTTTTTTTTTTCAAGGTAGGGTCTCGCTCTAGTCCAGGCTGACCTGGAATTCACTCTGTAGTCTCAGGGTGGCCTTGAACTCATGGTGATCCTCCTATCTCTGCCTCCTGAGTGCTGGGATTAAAGGCGTGCACCACCATGCCCGGCTGTACTGGTTATCTTTTAATGTTGAGATTTGGAAATGAAATGTCCCTGAAAAGGTTTATGTGTTGAAGACTTGGTTCTCATTATAATTTTCACAGGTGGAGCTCCTGGGAAGTTACTGGATCACGACAATGGATTATTCCATGGATAGGTTTATAATTGAATAGATTATTGGGGTTTGTGTGGCAACTAAAGATGGTGGGGTCTGATTGGAAGAAGTGGGTGGCTTTGGGGATGCCGCCTTTGTAAGGTATATCTTATTCTGGGCCTCCACCTTTCTTTTTTACTTCCTGGTAGCCATGACTATCTGCTGAATATTCCTACTGCCTTGGTACTCTGCTTCCCAAAAGTCCTATAGCAATGTGGCAGCCAACCATGGATCGAATGAAACCAAAAGCTGAAATAAATCTTTCCTCCTTTAATTTTTTTAAAATAGGGTCTTCATCACAGGGATGAAAATGACTAATGCAGTGTCCTTACAATTATATATATATATATATATATATATATATATATATATATATATTTAAATATATATTTATTGTCCATAATGAGTTACATTATTTAGTGGGCAAATAATGAGTTGTTATCCCCAATTCCCCCCCTCCCCATCCCCGATCAGTTGGATTTTTAAACACGGGTGAGAGGTGTTCTGGGGAGGCAACAATGGAGTGATGACCGAGGGAGGATGTGTTAAAAGCCCTTAGGTGCTGGTCTTTCTGCTGCCCACACTTCCTTCTGGAGCTGAGTGTCTATGTGGGTACATTCACCTGTGTACCATAATAACCATACTTACGGGGGAGCACTGGGTCTTTCATAACGCTTCTTCAGAGAAAGTTCTGATATGAAACTGTCAAATAAAATATCATTTCTGTGAAGACGCATCAGTGACTTGGCCACAAAAAAATGAATTGTTTTACAAATAGAACAATCCGGTTTTACTTTATGGTTAAATGCCCATTAAAATACAAGGCCACCTCTATGGCGATCCAAGGCAGACATTTCTTACACAGGTTAATGTAGTGAGAACAATGAGAAAGCATTTAATGGAATGTATAACCCTGGTTGTCTTGTATATCAGAAACAATTCAGGATTCGAGTTTTAGACTGTCGATATTCAAAAGCATCTGTAGTTGATGTTGAATTTGATAACAGAGCAACAGCTATGCAAAGTTGATACAATGAAGAAAATAGATTATAGCATGTTGTTTAAAACATTGGCTGAGCTGCCCTACAAGGTGCATTAACAAGCTCCCTGACCCTCTGGAAGTTCTGTGAAATCTGAAAGGACTAGAAGGGGAAGGAAAGAGAAATTCTTCTGAGCAGCATGGAATTCCTGCATCGTGAGCACCACTCTCACGTCTCTCGGTGTGGTAGTGGATGTCTCGGCATCATTGTGGTCCTGTCCACTTGCCCCACTGCTGAGGGAGATGAATATGTCCATGAGAATATGTCCACACACTCAGGCTGAGTGCTCCTGGATGGGGAAGTAGGAGCATTTTGCCTAAGGAAAGACTTTTTACTGGACCTATAATTTCACTTTATAATAGGGAGAAAACATGTAGAAGTTTCAAAGGGTTCACAAAACCATCACTGAGGTTTCTTTTTTCTTTTTTTTTAATCAGGGTCTCACTTTAGCCCTAGGCTGAGCAGGACTCACTCTGTAGTCCCAGGCTGCTCTCAAACTCACAGCCATCCTCCTACCTCTCTGCCTGCCTTCCTCATGAGTGCTAAGATTAAAGGTGTGTGACACCACACCCAGTCTTCTTTGGATTCTTGAATGATTAGCAGGAAACCCTGGGATAAAAGACTGTACCATACCATCTTTATGTTTCCATTTTTAAAAAAAATATTTTATTTATTCATTTTCAAGCAGAGAGATGAGAGAGAGAGAGAGAGAGAGAGAGAGAGAGAGAGAGAGAGAGAGAGAGAGAGAGAAAAAGAGTACACACCAGGGCCACCATCTTGCATCTTGTGGGGCTGGCTTATGTGGGTCCTGGGGAATTGAACCCGGGGCCTTAGGCACTGGAGGCAAGTGCCTTACCCGTTGAGCCATCTCTCCAGCGCATGTTTCCATTTTTTTCTTGCTTATTCAAATTCTTATTTTCCTGCCAGCTTCTCAAAGTATAATATCTTAAGCCCTTTTCCTAACTTTAGTATAATTCTAAACAAAACTCTCTGAGATCACCCAAACTTTCAACAAGGGTAAGCCAGTTTTCTACGTTATTAAAATCTAGTTTTGATTCATCACTAACTTTAAATCACTAAATTTACATTTGAAGATGCTGTAGGCAGCAGTCATAATGTGCATATAGTAACAGACACAGCAAGGTGACAGAAAATGGGGCAGAATAGGGACCTCTCAACGGCAGAAATACAAATGGATCATACTCACTTAAAATATGTTCAACATCCTTAACTGTTGGGCCCCAGCCTGACTCAGCAACCTTAAGCTAAATTTTAGAATATGCTTTGTTCCTGCTTCCTGAGTTCCATGTGGCTGGTGGGCTTTGTCCCTGCTTGTTAGGTTTCACTTTACTGGTGATGTAATCAACTACCCTGCTGATTGGCTGTAAAACAATGCACCTTAGGTAGGCATACTTTGCTCTCTGCTGCACTCTGCTGATTGGCTCCCACCAAAAGGTTTGAATCTTATTGCTTAAGAGGAATAGGCAGGACAATGAAGCCTTGGGATATAAAAGGGCTTTGGGTACTCAAATAAAGTGAGATTTGCCTGACATTTCTCCTGGTTGCCTATGTCTGTCTGACCTTCCCCCTCACCTCTCCCCATGGAGCCCTTTCTCCTGCTGGCCGGTGAGACTTGGGCTACCCGCAGGGGGGCAGGGGTCTGCGACTCCCCAACACTTAACCATCAGGGAAATGCAAATGAAAACAACCATGAGACCCCACCTTTCTCTAGTCAGGATGGCAATTATTAAAAAACCCAGCTGACACTTTGAAAGTAGTTTTACCAAGTCTGACCCTGCAAAATCACATTCAGAACTCCCAACAGAAACTAGGAGGGAAAAGATTTAGTTTTTACATCTAATTTTGTGGTAACTTAATATTCCACAATATAAAACAGATTTTGGTGCTAGCAGGGGAGTACTTTGGTTACAAATACCTAAATACATGGGAGAGGTGTGGGAGCCAGCTGGAAGAATTCTGAGCAGCATCGTAGAGAAAGAAAATAGTCTATGACTGGAGATTGAATATTATCACTAAGGACAGATATATAAAAACATTAGATCTGGCTCAGGGTAGCTAAAATGTGCACAATTTGATGAATTAAGTACATAGGTACACATAGCCATGGGACACCACTTACCATTTCTTTATATACATTATTCTTTTTTAAACACACTTTAAAAATATTTTTATTTATTTGCAAAAAGGGAGGGAACGAGGGAGAGAGGGAGAGAGAGAGAGAGAGAGAGAGAGAGAGAGAGAGAGAGAGAGAGAGAGAGAGAAGAAAGAGAATGCATGGGTGTGTCAGGGCCTCCAGCAGCTATAAACAAACTCCAGATGCATGTGCCACTCTGTGCATCTGGCTTTACATGGGTACTGGGGAATTGAAACCAGGGTTGTTAGGCTTTGCAGGCAAGCACCCTAACCACTGAGAAATCTCTTCAGCCCTTTGAACACACATTTAATTGCTCACAAACAAAATCACAATGATGCTTAAAGATAAGCTAGGACCACTTCAGAGATCAATGATAGGAATTCCAGTCTCCAAGTAAGGTCCAGTCAGATCTAACACGTCTCACACTTTGATTCTTTGGGATAGAGCTTGATATGACAGAAGATACTAATAAGCCCAGGCACTACTTTGGCAGCTGGTAACAAACACCTTAGGCTTCGTCTTGGTCATGAAAGAAGTGTGACATGGCTGAGCTGCTGGAACAAGCCATACTGTTTGATTTATTCAGCTGTGAAGTTGATATCTGAAGAAAGAGATGACTCTTTGGTAGATTAAAACACTCAGAAACACAAAGCCTCTTTTCTGATTACTGAAAATGAAATTCTCGGCTGGAGAGATGGCTCAGTAGTTAAGGTGCTTGCCTTTAAAACCTAATGACCAGAGTTCGATTCCCCTTTACCAACATAAAGCCAGATGCATAAAGTGGTGTGCCGTAGTCAGCCACATGCCCCTGGGATGAATCTTCAAACCAGGCACAATTTGGGGGAGGAAAGTATTTATTGAGGGGAAGTTCCGTGACAGCGAAAGAGGCTGGCCCTCTTTCACAGGTCCAAGCAGAGAGGAAAACCCATCACCAACACCACACAACAGCAAACAGGCAGGAGGCCAAAGAGAATTTCTTCTCCTTTATATAGGCTTAGGATGGGGTCTTGCAACCCTTCCCCAGACTTAAAGGCTTCCCGAGTCTCTGGAATTTCCTTCCTGCATGGCCCACACAGAAAAGGATGTTTACTTCCAGTTTCTTTGAGCTTCTTTACATCCTGTCCCTTGCTGAGAGGCTGCCTTCCTGTAAACATCCTCAGAGAACCGCCCAAGATAGAGATCAAGTTGACAACAAAACCTAACCACATGGTGCATGCATCTAGAGATAGTTTGCAGCAGCTAGAGGCCCTGGTGGGCCCATCCCTCTCTGTTGGTATCTCTTCTCTCTACCTCTCTCTGCTTGCAAATAAATAAAACTATATTAAAAATAGGATTCTGTGATGTCCTTTTTGAGTAACTGCAAGCAACTAACTATTTCTGTAAGTATATTTTGCTGTCATCCCCAATCCCTCCATGAACACATACACCATCCATGGTATATGCTAATCTTTAACCTTGTACAAAAAGGATGTATCTACTATACATCTACACGAGGCCTTTGACGCCAAGCACAAGTGACCTCTGGGTTAAACACACAATATTGAAATTATTCACTGTGGACCATCCGAGGCTTCAATGCATTTGCCATTTTTATTATGCTATGCAGTAACATCATTCACCATGGGCTGTGATGCAATTGACAGTGTAATGGAGAATATATCTTTCTGAAGGCTATTTATAACTAAAGACTAAATAGTTTTAATTACAGTGGAAATTCTGTACAGTTTAAGGCTTGGCTCTGAACTAGATTGTAGATATGGACCAGATTTGAAAATAAAACACATTTCTTTTTTCAAGTAAAAGAAGAAATATCAATGAAAAAAAAATACAAGGAAAAACAGAAAATAACACAAAGCCACAGAAGTCCAACAAGTTTTCCTGGAGTGAAATTTCAATGTTTTGTAAACTAACAAAAACACAGTTTTTTTTTCTTCCCAAAATAATGGCAATTTACATATTTGGGCATTTTAGAGAACTTTCTGGATTGAATACAGACCAAAGAGAGTAGCAGGAAAGAAATGACATTAATGCATTGAAATACATACTATCTTTTAACAAATTAGAGACACAAAGCAAGATTATAAGCATTAAATGTCTCCAGAGGGTCAGAGAAGTGATTACTGTGTATGGCTGAGAATAAAACCAGAAGAAAGAAGGGCAGGATTCAAGTAGTTTACTGAATAAACTCGGTTATTGGCACATCTAATCTGGGATAAATGGGACACACCAGGACTAGACAGCTTCTAGCATTTTAGGATAATCATCATTTATCTGTAAACAAAAGATTGGTCACCTAAGAAATTGTCATTCTGTTGAGACTTCAATAATAATAAACTATGAAAGGCATGAGTTGCTGATATGTTACATGAGATCACAGGTTTATAGTGTTGGTTATGAGCGTGCAGGTAGAGTTGAAAACGGAGGCGTTGTGTGAAAATTAAAAATGTTTCTCTTTTGTAATTTTATCGTTGCTTCATGCAATATCAGTTTAGTGATGCTGATTCCGATTGCTTTATTATGGGAAGATCTCTCTGCCAGTGTCTTTATTCATGATCAAGGTCAGTTCTTCTGGATTGGAATTTTTCCACGGACAGATAGGAGAGTCAGTTGGGTTAGAAGAGGGAACTCCATATAGGCTCTGGTTTTCCTAACGGTTTCCATGACTGAGCTCATGTGCAAGCTAAATTATTCCTGTAGAAAGAAGAATTCATTAGTTTCTCATCTGAAAACATCTGAGTTCAAAAGGAAGTACACGGAAAGTGAAAAGGCTTGTTTTGCAAGAACTGTCCCACACTGCAGCCTAAGTCGCTATCCGTGATAGGCCTTCTTTTATAAGATTACGACATCACCTAAGTGGCTGAAGCCCACTAGAAAAAAAAAAATCTTTTTTTCCATCCTTTAAATATATCATGACCTTGAAAATAAGTGAGGTTAACCTTTTTTTTTTTTCCGAAGAGCTGCTACTCATCCTAAAGATTTCTGAAACTGATGTGAGAGAACTCGATTATTCTCTTCAATGTCTTATCGTAAAAGCACAGGCATGAGGATCTCTATGGCTACATTCAGCATTCATAGCCACTGAGAGATGCTCACGGGGCCATGAGTCCTTGAATGGCAGGTCAGTATACATGACAAGGCTGTGCATACACACACACACATGACACAGTATGCTCATGATGCTGGCCACAAAGCATTGGCAAGGCATGAACTTTCTGGAAGGAAAATAGGACCAAAGGCTCTGTAAGCATATATATATATATCATATAATATATAATATATATATATTGGCTTCCTCTAAGGGAAAACCATCTCAAAGAATATGAGACATAGAAGATATTCAAGTCAGTGCTCAGGTTTCAAATTTAAAAACAAAGAGAGAAAAATCTAAGGTACAAACAAATGGAATTGAACAGCACACTTCCAAGGGATGCATATTTGATTTCCTTTTAGGTTGGAAAGAACAAATTACACCTCTTGGAACAAAATAGCTCTAGTGCTGGTTAGGTTACATGGCAAGTGAAATCAGATTTGAAATTTCAAATTTGGATGACTAAAAGAATCCAGGGTATGTTATAAAGGAGGGCAGCAGTGAGACCAGGCAAGCCAACACCCCACTCTTTCCTTTTCTTCAAACTGGCAATCAATGCAAACAGCCCCAAGTCCAGACTTTCCCAATGCGAGTCAAGCTGGCACCCACGTAAACCAGTTCTTCATCCTCTTGCTAACTAGTCCCACAGGTGCCAGTGAGAGGAAAAAAAAAGAGGAGGAGGAGGGATCAGGCAAAGGATGGGAGGGAAGTGCCCCATGCCACATGCCAGCCTCAGCAAGCCTAGAGAATCAGCGCCACCTCTTACCTCTGGTCAATCCTCTCCATCTTCTGGTGTGATTTCTGTCTCTTTATGGACCACTACTTTGGTCACTGACATGTCAGGGTGCTGCTCTTTGGCTTCTTTAATTGCCTGAGCCAGCGCCTATCCCCAGGAAATCACAGAAGGACAGAAACAAAAAGGAGGTGGGACATGCATGAGCAGTCGCAAGGTGTAGACTTACGAGCTAAATTTCTATCCACAATTTACAATGAGGTACAATGATTACAGAAGGATTCGAAAGTCATATATTGGAAAGACAATTCAAAGACTTTTTTTTAAAAAAAATACATGCTGAACAAGAAGAATAGCATTCTTAAAGAGCATGTTTGGGTTTGTTTCTCTGCCAGGGTATTTACTGTCTCGTACATACTACCTGGTCATGGTCAATGTCGGCATCTCCCGTAATGACTATCCGCTTCTCAATTCTGGTTTCTGAGATGCCTCCTTTCACTGTCTGGAGGAGACAGAGAGAAGGTTTGTGAGCTCACTTACTGGTAGCAACAATCACTGTTCCACGGGGTAATGACGGGAAGTGGTGACGGTTCAAGAACCCATCATCATTCATTCTAGAACTGAAATAGAACTCGATCCCAGGTGGGATCACACTTACTTTCAGAAGCGAGGAGAAGCTGGAGGGGTCCTTTGAGTTTGGCAGCCCTGTGTTTCTAAAGACATTCTGCCCATTCCCTGAACTGAAGTGAGCATTGACCACAGGGTATCAGAATGAACACCTCTCCATAGAGACAAGCATAGTGGGGCATATAGAAGTTGGCAAGCTCACTTTGGAGCTATCCCGACACCCTACCATCAAGTAACTATTTCCTTCTACAGCTCAACCTGACAGGTTCTGACACTTGCATTTCTCTCTCTCTCAAGGAAAATGCTGTGGGTTCCCACCTCACTTACTTTGGTGATGTGAGTGGTGGTGGTGGTACTGGTGGTTTCTGATGTGATCGTCTGTGCACTCATTAGCACACCTGGCTCCAGGTCTGCCCCAGGGTCCACCTATACAAGAACAGGACGACACTCCATATCAGGGTGGTTACACTTTCTCTTCCCAAGTCTGCGGAGTTCTTTTTAAAGCATTACAATGTTTGAGTACTCTCAGGGTCTGCATTTGAAGATTCAACCAAGTGGCGATGGAAAATATTCCAAACATGTTTCCATCTGTCCTGAGTATGGACAGACCTTCTTCCTTTGGTTCATTATTCCCCAAGCAGCGGAGTATAACAGCCATCTGAACAGCATTCACACTGTGTTGGGTAGCCTAAATAGTCTAGATGTTATTTAAAGTATAAGGGAGGGTGTTCCTAGAGTATAAGGAAAAGTTACACTGTCTTATTCAAGGGATTTGAACATCCCCAGATTCTGGTATCTATGGGAGTCCTGGAGCCTACAGCCCTTGGACAGGAAGAGATGACTATTTCCTAAAATCATTGTGCTATTCAATCAGGATGTGGGAGTTACTGACAGTAAAAATTAGGCAAAGCTATAGGTAGGCTTGATTGTAAACTCAGACTTTAGAAATCTGAGTAATGGGTGGTTATATGACTAGTTTTCCTCATCTGTGGCTATAGAACTAGGTTTTCGAGCCTTTTTCTTCCTTCTTTAATCATTTAATAATTGATGATATACAGCAAATCACATATAATGGAATGTTCTTATAAGGATCTCATCAAATATCTTACTAATTTTCTGATGCTGTATCAAGACTGAATTTTGTACAGCATAGTAAATACATGAATTTTACATTCATGCTAAATTGACGCATATACATACTATTTAACAAGGGCTATTTCTATTTCTTTTGAAATTAAAGCATTAATAGTATACAGTTTGGTTTTTAAAAACAAAAAGTGCTATTTAATGAAAGCGAATAACATATACATTAAATGGAGGAGAAAAGTGGAGAAGAAAGAAGCAAATAACAGCACTTTACACACTGAGAGATCCCCTCAGCCCTGTTTTTTTTTATTTTTTTACTTTTTTATTAATTAATTTATTTTTTTAATTGTCCATAATAAGTCACATTATTTAATGGTCAAACAATAAGTTGTTATCCCCGTTCCCCAATGCCCCTCTTCCCCAACCCCAATCAGCTGGATATCCTCCTCCTTGGGTAGTCTGGTTCAGTCCTTGGGGCAGGGGACCATGGATAGCCTAGGAGACAGCCTTAGTGTGTTGCTACTGAGGGCGGCCATGACTTTGGATATTCTCCCCCACCAAGGCTCTCACAATCTTTCCACCCCCTCTTCTGCTCATTTCCCTGAGTCGTGGTGGGTGAGTATTAAGGCTGTTTAATTGTTAAGATCTTAGAGGGTCTCTGTACTTTTGAGCCTTTTTATGTTGGAATTATCTCTAGTCTCGGGTAACTCACTTACTTGTGGCTCTACCATCAGTAATCAAATTACAGTTATTGCTTGGTTCTTGACAGAGACAGTCTGGCTGTGGGGCCTATGGGTCTCACTAATTATCATACAGCTTGACTTAAACACACTAAGTCACGAAATGCCAGAACTCCAGTCTTCACAGTCCGTCTTACCTGTGAGGATTCATATGTGATGGTTTTTGTTTCTGTGTGGACTACTGGCACTTCCTTGGTAGAAATTTCTAGCTTGACTCCCCCTGGAGAAACACTGCCAAAACTCATGCTCTCCGTCTTCACAGTTGACTATACACCAGGGGGAAAGTAAGGAGAAAGGTTATTATTATACCTTGTACAAACTCAGGGTGGGGTTTCTCATCTATCATATCTTTAATATTTTATTATTTGATATAAACCCAGGCTGATGTGAAACAAATATTTACATACTAAATTAGTTGTTCGGTTGGGGAAGGAGACCCCATCATAAATATATGTGAACTTCCCCAAATTCTACAGCATTTTGAATATGGAATGTTCACACATTTTAAAGAACATCTTTTGGGCTGGCTCTGTGGTTAAGGCACTTGCCTTCAAAGCCTAGTGACCCAGGTTGGATTCCCCAGTACTCATGTAAAGCTGGTTGTACAAAGTGGTGCGTGCATCTGAAGTTTGTTTACAGTGGTTAGAGGCTCTGGTGCTCTCCTCTCTTTCTCTCATAAATAAGTAAATAAATAAATAAAATTAAAATAAACTAATGTAAAATCTCCTCCTCCTTCACACCGATGTCAATTTTAGGGCACCTCTATCACTTTGACCTTAGTGCTCAGAATAACATTAACTCTTGTTACCTCGAAATGAGTTCTTTGTTCTGCAGCCTCCTGGGAAGTGTGAATGTCCACTCCCTGCTCCTCATCTCTCTCATGGGAAGCTGCTGCTGTCTCCTCTGGTCCAGAGACAGCCTTAGCAGCCTCCCCCTCTCTTTCTTCCTTAGCTGCTTCCGTCGGAGAAGAGCCCTCCTTCCCTTTTACACAGGAGCCATCCGCGGACGCAGGGTGTGCTACAGCGTCCACTTCATCCCCAGCCGTGTGAGAAGCATCTCCGCTGGCGTGCACACTCATCACACGCCTCTCCTCCACCAACACGGTCTCCTGTACCACTTTCTCAGTGCCCAGGGGCTGGTGGGGCAAGGTCGTCTCCATCTCTCTCTCACTGGATTCTGTCTTGGTTTCCACTTTCTGTATGGGAAAGAGTGTGGTGTCAGAGTGATTTTCCATTACTCCAAAGGGCAAAATGAATAAGCAAATTAATAAATAAGAAAGAAAAAGAAAAGAAGCAACAGCAACAACAAATCCCTGAAGCTGCCACTCACTAGGGTGCCCAAAGCCAGCGCCAACAGCTTTTATGCACAAACACTGATAGAAAATATAAATTAGCTTTCACTCATCCCACCAGCCTCGAGGTGTGCCTGCTTAACACACCACCGGAACCTGCTACGTCAGAATGTCTACAAAAGAAAGAAAATGTGGTAAAATATGCAAGTGAGTGGGGGGGGGAGAATGAAGGAAAGCAGCATAACATATTCACATTGGTTTTGAATGCTTTCAACAGATGAGACAGAATGCTTCCAAAACTTAATCGCTTATTCAAACTTCTCGACATGAACGCCTTTTGAATCTGTGAAGTAGATTCTTGAAATGGAACGGAAAAGACAACAGACACAGCAAGCAGGCACCAAGGACAACCACAGAAACCATCTTGGAGATGTGGAAAGCGGAGTGCTTGGATGCAGGGCACACACACACACACACACACACACCTGCCACACAGGCACAAAGCAAGGCAAGCAGGCACTTTAAGAACAGAGCAAGGATGAGATCAAACGGCCACCTGCACCCAGCTTTGGGAAGACGACGAAACCCCGCCTATGAATTCTGTTGGTTTTCGTGCAGACTCTAATAAACTGAAGATCTCAGAGCCATCCATGAGCTTCTCCCCAGAGGAGTGTTTAGTCTGAGTGAAGAAAGAAACGGAGAGTCAAGCACGAGACAGACAGACACACGCACAGGCACACGCGCGTGCACACACACACACACACACTCACAGCTTGTTAGACAAAATTGGAGGCACAGGAAAAAGGGAGGAAGAATTCAAGGAGTCCACGCTACCGAGCTTGGAAACAGAAAAGAATGGGAAATAAAATTGCAAAAGGGCGGTGAACCATCATGAGCCTTTGTGTGCCAAAGCGGAAAGTTATTAGGATTAGGTGATGCTGGTATAAGCAGGTCATTTAATATTTTCCTTCATTGCAAGCCACAGCACATCTTGGGAGCGGGCAGCTGGGAATAAAACGGGATAGTGTTTTGATGCTGACTTTGGACTGCAATATTGATTTATCCATGAAAACAAAACCCAAAACAACTGAAAAACAAAAGGCTGGGTTTGCTGCTCTCAACATAAAACCCAAAGCAGCGAGAGAAACAGAAAAGTCGGGGTGGAAGGGCGCTGCATCTAAACAATGTCATGCTGGCATCATAAACTGTGACCGAAGAGAGTCACTGGTTACCACCACTCGGGTTGCAGATGATTCAGTGACGTAATGGGCAGTAGCCAAGGTACAGGCAGGTTCCTGGGAATATCGCCATTCAGACAGGCTCTTCCTTCGAGGACCAAACAGCCCTACTCTTAACACCTCACTCTCCGGCACCTGCTCTGTTTTGCTGAATTGCATGCTTTCCGGACGAGGTTTGACAGACACATCCTCTCCCAGGTTGGCAGCCTTCCCGAGGTCATCTTCTTCAGGGCTCTGCCGACGAGACTCGGCTTCTTTGATGGGAGCTAGGGATTCGGACAATTTCCGCTTTGCTGCTTGGATCTCGGGTCCTCTCCTGGATGTCTCATCAGCCAGGGCTTCCAGGACCTCATACTCTGCCAGGATGGGAACAGCCTTTAGGGACTCTGACCTGCCCCTCTCTGTTTTCTGCAGGGCTTCCAGTGTGGCTGGCTGGACCACTTTTTCTCCCTCTTTGGTTTTCCCAGTCATGGTGACAATTTTTCCCGAGACGGTGTCATAGGATTTTCCTAGAGCGTAGATCTTCTGTTTGCTGTCTTCTTTCCACTGCATTCCTCGGGCCAAGTCGTCAAAGCTATCCATTTCGATCATGCTAGATGGTAGCATGTCTGCTGGGAGGTCGCCAGTCTTACTACTGCTCACGGTCACCACCTTGTAAGTCACAATCTTTTTGGAATCACCATCAACTACCTCAGTGGGCATTTTGTCTACAATAACCCAATCCTCTGTGCCCTATATTTGAAATATAAAAGCTAAATTAGAAGTCTGATGACATTCTGTTGCTAAAATAAGAATCCCTTAAGAAAATCAGGGCGAGAGCTATACTCAGTCCTCTGACAGGACCGACCGTAAAAGAGCTGTTGTGATCTAAATAACTGCCGTCTCCTCTCATCTAAAATTTACTAACTTCAACCCAGAATACATTCTGCATGTATGGGTGCAGTTTCAGATTTCTTCAAACAGGAATGCTATTTGGCAAAAAATTTTATAGGCAAACTACTTGATCTTATGGTGATCTTCTGATCCTTTTGAATCTGAAGGTTAGATAATGTAACTGAAGTTATTGTACTAGTTTATCAGCATTATGTGTATAGTTATAAAGGGAAGTTTCCATGGTTAATATAATACCGTATTTCAAAGACTGTTATTCTCACAAAGAACTCGCCAATGTTCTCCAAGTTTTGGTAAATATCATTTTCCATGTCTACAAATTGCACTTCCTTAAATAGAGAAGTCAATTCATGACTGCACTTTTTATCCAATAAATACCTATTTTCAAGGCATTGTAATGAACTAGTTCCCCCATGGGATATGATTAAGTCCTTTTATAAATGAGACTTAGTGGTCAGTACAGTTTTCCAATTTTAATTGTAACTGCACTTCACTGTCTCAGTAATGTCTCTTCCACTTTCTTTAGCATTAAGTGCTAAGAAGGAAGAATAAAGTTAGGTGTCCCTTTACATTCAGGGACACCTAACAGGATGTGATGGGCTAGTAATTTGCAGTTTACCAGTTTACAGAGGGAGAAAAATCAAACCGGAGCAGGTGAGTGCCTTGGCTCACATCACAAATTAGGATGCTTTCTTTAGTATTGATCACGGCCTGAACACTTGAATCTAGATACAAGCACACCTTAAATAAAGCAATTACAGACTGATCTACATGCTAGCATTGGATAAAGCAAAATCAATTGTAAATATAACCTCTAGGGTTGATGGGACAGTTTTCTGGAAAATTATTTGACGAGAAGTAGCCACAGATTCAGAAGAAACGTCTTCCTGCGTTTTCTTAATCACACTTGGCTAGTGGGAAAACCAATACAAGTTCAGAACTTTCAGAATCAATCAAGGTCAGTTAAAACAGTATCACTCTATAGGCAAGAACAGGCTGTATAAAGTTTCAGGGGATTATCAGAAAATATAATTATAAAGCTTGGGTGATAACTTATAACAAAATTAGGAAGAAGTCAAAAAGAAACAATGTAAAGCCGTCAACTCCCAATACTGAGAATTCCTTTCTTTCCCTCCCCCAGAATCTAAGCAGAAATATGGCACCCATCAGTAACAACACACTTGGGCCAGGAAGACCGGGCTGAGTACTAGGATATCCAGGATCCCTTGCCACAAGGACTAATACAGACAGCCCACGGAGGAGGATATCCAACTGATCAGGGATGGGGAGGGGGGGAATTGGGGAATTCGGGATAACAATGCATTGTTTGCCCACTAAATAATGTAACTCATTAT